>CAUYOR010041154.1:0-83923 GCA_963573925.1 Callimico goeldii | reverse complement strand
CTGGCCAACATGATGAAACCCCGTCTCTAATAAAAAATACTAAAGTTAGCTGGACGTGGTGGTGTGTGTCTGTAGTCCCAGTTACTCGGGAAGCTGAGGCAGGAGAATTGCTTGAACCCGGGAGGCAGAGGTTGCAGTGAGTCGAGATTGTGCCACTGCACTCCAGCCTGGCGCCTGGCAACAGAGCAATACCCTGTCAAAAAAAAAAAGAAAGAAAGAAAGAGAGAGAGAGACAGAGAGAAAGAGAGAGAGAAAGAAAGAGAGAAAGAAAGAGAGAAAGAAAGAAAGAAAGAAAGAAAGAAAGAAAGAAAGAAAGAAAGAAAGAAAGAAAGAAAGAGAGAAAGAAAGAAAGAAAGAAAGAAAGAGAGAAAGCAAAGAAAAGAAGGGGAAAAAAAGCAATGAAGATTTTTCACTGGGGCAATATTTGTGGAAATAGAGAATTGTGAGTAGATTCTACATGTGTTTTTAGTTTCACTGACAGATTTTGCAATGTTTGCATGTCATAGTGGAGGGAGAATAATAATACAACAATAGCATGTAGTTTTAGGAAGTCAGTGGGTTGATTCTTAAGGTAATGTAGTGAGAACATAGAAGGGAGGATAGGTTGACAAACAGCTTCAAGTGTTATATTTAGGAAACTGTATTAAATGCCTACTCAATATCAGTGTGTAGATTTCACCCACACAAATGTACCTACTCAATAGAAATGTTCTTAAATGCTCAGTGTAAAACACACACACACACACACACACACACACACATCAACCCCCACCACTAAAGAGGTAAGGATATTCTAGTTAACCAGGAGGTTATGAGAGTTTAGATAAAGTTTGGAGTGGAGTGGAGGAGGAATTCACTACAGACACGCAGCAAGATGGCAGTGCTTCCTTAATTGATTCATGGATTTAGTGAAGGCCAAATCAAAACTTCTGTCTCCTCTGAAAAGAAGATTATAACAAAATCCCCTTTGCGTGCCAAAATTTGTGTTTGTTTGTAATGAAGACAAAACACTGTGTATACAGTATTTTGTGAACAGTAATGTACTATATAATTTCAATCCTACCATTATTGTTGTAAATATGTGCATCACGATTCCCTCAATTTATCTACCCCTGCTGTTATACCTGGGTTTTAAAACCAACGTGTGTAACAGAAAACTGTTTCCTGATACCAGAATTAAAAGCCATAGTGATGTCAATCTGACACGTATTTAATGCTATGGTATGTTTCATTGCTTCGGTCAGCATGTAATTCAGAAGCAGGACAGGTGATGGAACAGAGTACTTGTCCTGGACTGGGCAGATTTGTGTTCTGGATTTACACCTGCCATTAATTAACCCTGTGACCTCAGGCAAGGCTCCTTCTCTCTCTGGTCCTCAGATTTGCCATCAGTGACATGAAGACGCTGGATAACATGGTCTCCCAGGTCCCTTTCCCATATATAGTTGCATGCAAATATCTGAGCGGAACTAACCAAAGCATATCAAACAAAACTTGCTGAAGACATTTATAAGCACATGGCAGATCAGAAGAGAAAGTTTTCAGCAGAGGTTCTAACAAATCTGAGCCCTGTGGATTAGTGAAGAGAATCCAGCACAGCTGGCCCAGGCCAGAGGGATGCACAAGGCTGGATTAAGCCTGTGTTAACATCTGGCCCTAAGTGGTGACAATTTTCTAAGGAAGATATCAATTTTCTAAGGAAGATTTGTCTGGATTGAAACTGTTATTTCAAATGGTTATGAATCCCAAGTCCTCACACTGGGCAGAACACATATAGAAAAATAAATTCTATCAATAGTACTAATGAAAATGGTAGTCCAGTAGTTATTGTCATAATAGCTGGGTTGTGTGTTTATGCTCTTCAATAGTTGGACACTATTAAAAGAAATTTGTGTTTCTTTTAATAAACTCAGATAATCTTCTCAGCTCTGTTTGGCACATACTATGATTACCCAAAATTTACAGATGAGGAAAATACACAGACAAGTTAAGTCTGTGGCCAAAAGTTGTGTAGAATTCAATTTTAAATTCAAGCAGTCTATCTCTTAGGAATTGCATTTACTGTGCTACATAACACACACGCACACACACACACACACACACACACACACACACAAAGCTTTTCATAGAGACCTATATTGTTAAACATAATGTACATTCACCAGGGCCTTCAGAGAACTATTCTATTCCCAAATTCAAAAACTTTATCTTTATTTTTAAAATGTTTACTTTTATAGCATTTTTACAGCAGCACACACCTCCTTCTGGTTCACCCCTTGACAAAACTAGACATCTTCTTGGAGACCTTGCTGAAATGCCACCTCAAATTACATGACTGACTCTCTTAGTGGAAATTATTCCCCAATCTTCTGTGCTCACACCACTTTGAGTGTGTTTTTACCATTCCTACTCTTGTCAACTTTATTTCACTGGCTGTTTATACAGGCTCATGAAATCTGCTTATGCAGTAGTGAGTGTCTCGGCCTCGAGGTTGATATTCTACACACTTTAGTATACCCAGTCTTTTCTAATGTTCCCAGAATAAAGTAAGTGCCTGGTAAATGTTTTATGAATGAATGAATGAATAGCGAAATACATCATTTCAAATGACCTTTCTGATAAACCCATGAGCTAAGCAGGCAACATTCATCATCCTCATCATTTTTTAGAAAATAAAATGAGGTTCAAAGAAGTAAAATGTGTTCTTTAAGTTATCTCCAGTAACCAAAAAATGTAGATGAGACTAGAAGCCCAAATCTTTTGACTCAGTCCAGTGTCTTACTAGCATTGTTACAATTCTCTCAGGAACTTGGGAGAAATGTGTGAAGATGTGAGCCCTTAAAGACACCTTCAGGGTGGGAATAGGGACTGCAAATTTCTTGGACAGTTGTTTCTCTGCTTTGAACTGCTTGCACACCAACCAAAGGATAAGGCATAGATAACAATGGAGATTCCAGTTTTGGCATTCTTTCATTCACTCAATAATTTAATAAAATTTTGTTCTTTGAGAGCCTACTCATGTTTAGGTACAGTTCTGCTTTTAGATCATAGCAAAACTAAAACAGATGAAGTCCTTGTTCCCATAAATCTTATGTTTCAGCAGGGAAGAGAGAAAATAAGTATATATGCATGCCAGATATTATTTCTGTTTTTTCTATCTGCCAATAATTGGCACTTACAGAAGATCTGGAGTGTAGACCAAAGGAAAAGTAGATAAAAGGTAAATAATCACCCATGGAAGTGGAGGCAGTCAGTTGGGCAGACGGCCAAGGTGGAGTTTGCAGCAGCAACCAGGCTATCTCCAATGCATGCGCATTCTCGTGGTTTTAGTGGCACCTTCTTTGCAATTTCAGTTCTAAATTTCCTGAAAGTCAGCTAAGGCTTTGTCTAATCTTTGTTCTACCAGACCTTCCAATGGTTTTGCAGGCATTTCCTCCATTAAAATTTTTCTTCTTAAAATAACTACAGTGTTTTCTGCTTTCCTGATTGAACTTTGAATTATAATGTTAGGTAGCAATAAATTCAGTGAAATGGAAAGAAGTAGAGTAAGTGGATGAAGTGTGCTAGCGAGTGAAGTGAAGATCGTAGAAAGCTTGCCTGAGGATGTATTGTTTTCAGAGACGTGGATGAAGAGGACATGTTGATATCTGAGGGGAGTGGATTTTGCTCCTAGACAATGACAAAACAAGGGACAGATTGCAAGTACAAAATTGCCATGTTCATGGAAAATCTTCAAGACCAATCTGGCCATAGGAGTGTGAGAATAGAGAAAATGGGTACGATCCAGGGCTTAGTTCATGGAGAAACTTGAGGGCTATAACAAGGCATTTGGATTTTATCCTCAAAAGGATTTAGAGAAGAGGAGTGACATGACAGAATACAGTTGGGGAACCCCACCACATGTTAACAGAGCCCACATTAGTTTATCAACTGTGCTGCCATGTTAACAGCTAATATATATGCAGAATTCTAAAGTTTACAAAGTGATTCTTTGTTATTCATTCATTATATTTTAACATTAACCCTGTGGTGTTAATATTCTGGTTTTATAGGTCAGAAATTGGAAACTGTGAGAATTTGAATTGTGGACCTGAAATAAACAAGTGGGAATTGACAAAGCTGAGCATCAAATCCAGGTTTCCTGAGCCAAAGTCAAAGACCCATTCTGTGAGGCCACAGGTGGCTTTGTTCTTTTCTTCTTTTCCCTTTCCAACTTTTATTCTAGGTTATGGGTTGCATTTGCAGGTTTGTTACATGGGTAAGTTGTGTGTTACGGGGATTTGGTGTACAGATTATTTTGTCACCCAGGTAGCAAGCATAGTAAGTGATAGGTAGTTTTTTCATCACGACCCTCCTCTTAACCTCCACCCTCAGTGTCTCTTCCCTCCTTTTAGCTCCTACTTACAGGTGAGAACATCCATATTTGGTTTCCTATTCCTGTGCTAACTTGCTTAAGACAATGACCACCTGCTGCACCTATGTGATTGCAAAGGACATGATTTAATTCTTTTTTATGCCTATGTAGTATACCAGTGTATTTGTACCACATTTTCTCTATCCAATCCACTGTTGAAGAGTATTTAGGTTGATTTCTATGTCTTTGCTATCATTAATAGTGCTGCAGTAAATATGCATGTGCATATGTCTTTATGTTACAACGATTTATATTTGTATGGACACATATCTAGTATATATTGCTGGGATTCCTGGGTGGAATAGTAATTCTGGTTTAAGTTACTTTCAAAATCTCCAGACTGCTTTGCTCAGTGGCTGAAATTGTTTATATTCTCACCAGCAGTATATAATGATCATTTTCTCAGCAACTTCCCCAGTATCTATTATTTTGTGACTTTTTAATAATAACCATGCTTAATGGTGTGAGAGAGTATGGAGATATCTGTTTCTCTAATAATTACTGAGGTTGAATGCTTTTTCATATGCTTATTGGCCATATGTATGTCTTCTTTTAGGAAGTGTCAGTTAATGTCCTTTGCCAATTTTTAAATCAAGTTGTTTGGTCTTTGCTTGTTAATTTATTTAAGTTTCTTATAGATTATGAATGGCTTCCATGACATAAGAAGAGAACTTCCCTCTCTTCACTGATCAAATAATAGCAGTTATTAGTTATGGATCCTTTATATGTTGCAAGGCATTGCAAAGCAATGGACCCAAAACTTGGTGCAGGCAAAATGAACCTGGAGTTTGAGTGGTTAAAATCCATGCTGTTCAGCGGTAATTTCCCAAATGTTGTGCATTCAAAAAAGTGAGGCTTCAGTAAAAATGCAGATTCCAATTCTAAAGGTCTGGACCACGTCTGTTATTCTTGTGTTCTAACTAGCATTTGGGAGATTCTGATGCTGCTTGCCCAGAGGCCAGGCTCTACAGAACAATAATTTAGTAACTGTTCACTCGAGACATAGCTTTGAGCCTACGTTTCCTGGTTGGGTCTGTGAGAATAAGCATAGTGTGACTTCATCTCCATAAGGCCAGCAATATGCACAAAAAAGTTTAAAAAGCAACTCGTATCTTTTAACATAAACTGGTTATCAACTAAATTTGAAATTGTTTGCTTTTGTTGCCAAAATATCTAGCTATAAACTATATTCAACATTTTTCTAAATTTTCTACCTTAAAATTTGAAACATATTTGCTTGTATTTAAATATTTTAATATGCTGAGAATGAAGATTTTGCAAATTGATTGCAGCCTATAAAAGGGTTAAACACTGTTATTTTTCTAAATAAGAATTTTTAAAGTGAAACAATCAAATATATTTGAAGAGTTGGAAAGAATACATGTGTATTTTTTATATATGTGCTTCATTATAACTGAAGAATTTACTTAGATCAGAGGTTACATTTTATTACTTCAATGACTTTAAAGGATAAATTATGGCCATTTTACTGAATTATTGAGTACATTTCATTGCAGTTGTGTATTATGAACGTCCAATAATTATTAATGTGGACCATGAAAATGGGTTGATTCATTTTTTATTTCACCATTTTTAAGCAATACTTATATATTATTTGCAATTTAAGAGCTAAGAATAGTACAATACAATATTTCTAAACTAAGGCAGGTCTTTGCAGGAGTTCGAGGTAACATTATATAATCAAAAATTAAGCAACTTTAAATTTCAGCGGCCCACACTTTTTCTTCAGTTAAATATTTTAATTGCAGCAGGGATGTTCACTGGGACTTATGAACTTTTCTAATATAAATGGAACATTTAATGTGAAACATAAAATATTTTAAGTGTTCTACAAATTTCTCAAAAAAATAATTGAAGGATCAGTTCATTTTTTTTCCTCTACTTTCATTTTTATTTTTGGCTCCTAGTAAAGAATTTCTTCCTTAATTCAGTTATTTTTTTTTTTTAATTAAGAACAAAAGTGCTGAGTCAGTGGAAAGTTTTACTAAGGGATGTTTTGAGTATCAATGGTTTAATAAAAACAGCTTACTAAAATACTCTGTAGGTCTGATGTCTTATTCTTGCTTTATGCACTCTCCTTTGATCGGCAGTGCAGCAAGCACATTTTCATGTTTAAATGCTTATTGTGTATCTAGTTCTCTTTTGAGTGACAGGATGCACTGACACTCATTTTGGAACTGCTATGTGTAGATCAGGTAGCTGCCAACATTTTATGAATACCATCTAATTTAAAATAGTTATGCCATTAGCTTCACTGTATAGATTAATGAAAGAAAAAGGAAAGAAAGTCAATTGAATTTCCCAGGATGTAAACCCAGGAAGGAACAGAACTCAGAGTCATAAAGTAGCTCTGAGTTTTGCTGAAGTTTGTTTTCTTTCTACTCCATCATCATCTTACTTAAAATGTTGTATGGTTGCTTTTCTCAGCCAGGCTGCTGTAGCACATTGGTCTTTGGCAATGGCCAGGAGACTGTTTCTTTCAGAGGGAACAGCTTATGAAAAACATCAGAGTACAGAAGGTTGTGTTCAAGGAATGGACCCGAGATTTGTGGAGCCAATGGAAAAAGGCAGACCTTGTAAGACAAAGAAAGGAGTTTCAATGTGAACCTCAGGAGCAATGGACATATGTTCATCAGCTTAGTACTGTGATCATAGCTATGACTCTATATGCATGTCAGGAAGGAATGAGAAGATCTCTTTGGTTATGGGGAGGAGTAAATGGCAAAGAAACTAATGAGCAGCCCAGATGATGACTAGGGTGCTAAATCGAGTGCTGCTCACACTTTCTTGTGCACTTGCATTCCCTGGAGATGTTGTGAAGATACAGATTATTATTCAGTAAGTCTGGATGGAGACCCAAATTCTGTGTTTCTAACACGTAATATTAATGGTGCTGTTGCATGGAACACATGCTCAGTAGCAAGAAATGAGAACAGTGATTCACCAACTTTGGTCCCTAGACCAGCAGCATCAACATCACTCCAAAACTGGTTAAAATTGCAAATTCTCTGGTCCCACACTATACCAATTTAATCAGAATGGCTGGAGTTGGATATAGGCATCAATAACTGTTTTAAACTTCTAACAGTTTTATTGTTCAGTTTGAAAACAAACCAGTGACCTAGAGTGGAGATAGTGGGAATAGATTTTAAAACTTACAATGTGTATTTAGGAAGAAGAATCAACAGGGGTTATTGACTGAGTGGAGCTTAGATTCTGATTATGTAAAAGAATTCAGAATGACCTAATCTTATCTTCAAACCCTGCTTTTTTTTCTTAAATATGAAAATTTTAATAATCTTTCTGCTGACAGCAAAGGTCATGTTTGGAAAAATCTAACATCTTTTTTCAGGCAATTAAGCAATTTCAGTACTCACTTTAATTAACAATTGTGCCTAAACAAAAACTCTTTGCATAAAAGAGCTTCTAATGAAACACAGAGATTAGCTAAAAAAATACAGGGTGGTAATATGGAGTAAGAAGGATGGAAATGATGATTTCCTATACAAATAAACAAAATTGCTTCCAACACTTATTGTAAACCACCCATGAAATATCTGGCAGTCTAAATGGAATGATAACATTCTCAGTGCTTTATATAATACTCTAGTTCATGTTAGAGAAAGAACTTTAATTAGAATATCGCTGGTGTCAAATTAGTAATAAATGTTTAAGACAAACTGAGATAACGGAACTATGAGAACACTGCCTCTAATGTAAAATCTGCTGTAAATTGCAAGGAATTTACATTTTCCATTAGCACATAGTCATAAGCATAAAAATGATAAAAGGTTACATACAGTTTAGATATTCTTTAACTCGGTTGAAATTATTGCAAAAAATGTTGTATTTAACACTTACAATTTCTGGAGTTTAAAAATACATCGGTTTGTGTCCCTGTACCTTTACCATTTAGCTGTGTAATCTTGGGAAAACTGCTTACCTTAAGTCTTGGTTATGTCATTTGTAAAATGTAAAAACAACAACTCCTGCTCTAGCAGCAAATGGGTTGTATATAGCATGTGGAATGGCAATGTGGCTTTCTGAGAATAATACTATGAACATACATATTAAAGATTCTCAACTTCAGAGTTCTGAATGAATGCCTTCGGACAACAAACTTTGTGTCACTGACTCTCAGATTCTTTACTTGCATGATGAAGATGCAATGACTATCTCAAAAGAGTGACTGTAATAATTAATGAGATAACGCAAGTAAATCATGTGGTTTGTGGAAGACAGTAATAGCAATTAACATCATTACTAATGGATATGAAGATATTTTGTATACTCTGTGGACATTAGGGGACATTCTAATTAATTATTTCTTTTGTCTCACAGACATCTTTCAGACACTTCCCTTGATAATATAGGCACACCCATAGAAAGACCTGATACTCTGTTTGCTATTATTTCTTTGCATATGCTGTTTTCACTGGCTGAGACTGCCCTCCATATGGGAAGTCCAATTTTTTGCTTTTTTTAGGTGGAGTCTCACTCTGTCATCCAAGTTGGAATGCAGTGGCAGGATCTTGGCTCACTGCAACCTCCACCTCCCTGGTTCAAGCAATTCTCCTGATTCAGCCTCTTGGGTAACTGCGACTACAAGCACCCAACACCACACCTGGCTAATTTTGCATTTTTAGTACATATGGGTTTCACCATATTGGCCAGGCAGGTTTTGAACTCCTGACCTTGTGATCTGCCCACCTCGGTCTTCCAAAGTGCTGGGATTACAGGCGTGACCCACCGCACCCAGCCGGCAGGTCCAATTATTACTCCCTCATTGCCCATTCTGAATGTTAAGTCTTTGGGGAAAAGAGAAGTGAGGAGTATCCCAGGAGCAAGGAAAACGTGTAAAAACTCATAGTGTTTACTCACTCCATCCAAGCTCCTGTACTAAGAGACTTCACCAAACTCAAGCACACCTTATAGTGCTTTAAGGCTGTGGCTTTAATTGCTACAGGCCCCTTTAAAAGGTCTACCAAAGGAAGCTCAAAGCTACTAGGATAATCCACTGTTTATTTCAGCCAAAACCTGATGATAGGACTATAGGTCTCTTAACTGCCACTTTAGAAAGCTTGCAATTATAAATCCTTTTTCTACTTCTTTGAGATGTAAATATTTACCACCCAGAACTGACTCCTCAAGGACCCCAGAGTTGTCTTTTTGAAATGTGAACTTTCAAAGGGATGACTCTAGCCTCCCAGTCTCTGTGGGAAAGTAAGGACCTATCTTAGGTGGGAGACTTGATCTAACGGGTGCTACCGTCTCCAATAACCACAGTACAGCAGATATTTCACCTCCTGATGTGTGCCAATTAGCAAACTCAAATGATCTGGTCACAAGAACAAAACTCCCACTCCATGCCCTCCAGTGCCTCTGCTTTAGCATACCTGAGCTTTTAAAATGCCTCCTGCTTTGTGTTTTGGCAAATCTGAGCTCAGTTTATACTAGACACTATTCTGTTCAATAGCAATGGTCATTAAATAACATCTGCCTTTCTCACCATTAACTAGTGCCCAATTTTTTTTCTTTGACATAAGACATGGAACAGTTCAGAGAGGGAAGAGAGGAGGTTCCTATGGTAGTTCTTTTGATGAGTAATAAAAATGAAATAGAGTAAGGCTTGTAGAGCCGATTGGACCAAACTTGGAAGATCTACTATACCATAATGAGGAGTATGGAGTATATTCTGAAAGGAATGAGAATAAGTTAAACTCTGATAGGAAGAGTGCCTTTGTGGTAACAGAAGAAATTCCAGAAATAGTAGATATGTCTGAATCTCTTCTCTCTGTTGTCTTTACCTTTTCTCTGGTGGTCTGCTTTATTACCACTCGTCTCCTCCATAATCACTTAGTACTCATGCCAGGAAAGTCCTTTACATTGAATTGAGAATATATTATCCATCATGGACTTTAAATACATCAAATCTAAGTTTCTATATCCACACTGAGTCTTGGTTTTTGTACATCTGTGTATAGACAGGACTTCTTCAGAACAATTTGAACCTGAATGGGTGCTGCAGAATTATCAAGGGTGCTGTAAATAGAGGAGTCTCTGTTGGTCAAACAAAAAATTGTTCTGTAATTTTTTAAAGAAATCTAATATCAGAAATTAGCAACAGGATATATTGAATGCTTACTCATTATGACTTGCAAAGATTCCATAAGTAGTCTGAGATATTTGCTTATTATGTAAGTCAAAGAGTATTATTTCATTAATTCAGCAAATAATTTTTGAAGACCTGGGCATTTCTAAACTATGAACTAGGGATGTAATGCTGAATAAGGTTCTAGCACACTCTTAGAGAACACTGAAAATTAGAGGGAAACTTCAAACAGAAAACTGTAATGCAGCATACTCTTTGTTTCATTTAAGTAGTGCTAAAACTTATCTGATCATAAAATTAAAGGAAGTTCTTGTAAACAGTAGGGCTTACAGGTATCTCTTCTGGAAGTTCTGATTCAATTTGCTTAGTTCTGTTCCAAAAATATATGTTTCACAAGATTTCTTGTTTTTCTTTTTTTCTTGTCTATTAGTTTTGGTTAATGCTTGTGTTTTCGAATTGGTATGTTTTAGAAATACTTGATCAAAATTTTCAGGACATGTAGGAGCTCAAGCAGATTAGGTGAAAGTGAATCTATTCTAAGCTTAATAAAAAGTCTGTTCAAAAATACAGAGACAAAATTATAGCTAGCGCATTTGGAAAAAAGTAATGTCACTGAGTGGTTATGCAATTAATATATGAAGGCAAAAGAGGCAGAAATTGAAGTTAAAATGTAACTAAGGGAATGTCAGCAAAAGTCCCTCTAAGCCTTGGCATGGAGTTTTGGTCCTACCCCTTGAATGGCTTTAAACAGAGAGTTGACACATAACAGAGTGAAATCCAAACTAAAGATGAGGGGCTGCAATATGTTCTGGATTCCTAAAAAGGCACTATAAAGTAGTTCTAGAAAGCTCTGCTAGGGTTTATTTTAACACATTATGGAAAGTCTTTGGGGTTTGAAATTGGCCAAATCTGGACTCTTTTTGCTCCTGACCCTCAATGTGTATAATTAACAATGCTGACTTACTTTGTCACTGCAACAGAGACAGACATGATTGCCTGTCAGATTTCTATGATAAAGCAATCAACAAAAAGCAGACACACAAAACAAGCCTCATGTAAATGTGGTTGTGACATGAACTAGGACAGAGAAATAGTGGAGCATTCAAAATGTTGGTGTGTATGTTACTTGATTTGATTTTTATATGATTCTGAGATACTGATTGTTATGTTCATTGCCTAAATGAAAAGGCCAAGACACAGAAAAGTTACATGTCTTATCTAAAAAACAGAAAGAACTCAGTCAAGTAGCTGCCAAGGTTCAAACCCAGGTCTGAACTTCAAAGCTGCAACTTCTCCTTCTGTCCACTTCACCCTGTCCCTCCCTCCCACCAAACCAACCTGCCTAATGCCTAGAAGGGACTTAATGTATGCTCTTCGTCCTCTGCGCTTCTTCCTCACCTTTTCCACACCCAGATACAGGCAGAGAATATACTCAGAGATCCAAGATGGCTGATTGTTAGCAGCTTGGGATTGTGGCTCCCAGTGAAAGTGCAGAAAATGAGAGGACGCCACACTTTTAGACGAATTTTTGTTGCTAACGGACCAGGAGATTCCCAGAAGAGGAGCCCCACGAGTCGCCACTGTGACTCTTGTGGCCAGCACGGTGGTTTTGCTGGAGGTTTTGCCAGCATCTTGCCACAGCAGTTTTTGATGCAGTCAGAAAAGCACCATCAATCTTAACGCTGCTGTTTTAGCAGGCACAGTGGGTTGCTCAGATTCCGGAGCTGGTGAATCAATAAATTGGATGTCCACTCAGAAACCTAATTAGAAATACGGTAATTACAAACACAACAGATGGATAAATTTATAATGAAGGGAAGAAACCAGCCTAAAAAGGCTGAGAACACCCAAAATCAGAATGCCTCTCCCTCTACAGGGGATTACAGTTCCTCATCAGCAACGGAACAAGGTCTGATGGAGAAAGACTGTGTTCCATTAGCAGAGGCAGGCTTTAGAAAGTGGATGATAAGAAACTTCTGGGAGTTGAAGGAACTTGTTCTAACCCAATGCAATGAAACTAAGAACTTTGAAACAAGGTTTGATGAAATGCTAACAAGAATAGATAATATAGAGAGGAATATACGTGAATTAACGGAGTTGAAATATACAACACAAGAACTTCGTGAAGTATGCACAAGTTTTAACAGCTGAATTGATCAATCAGAAGAAGGGATATCAGAGGTTGAAGACCAACTTAATGAAATAAAATGAGAAGATGAGAAGAGAGTAAAAAGGATAAAAAGGAATGAGCAAAGTCTCCAAGAAATATGGGACTATGTGAAAAGACCTAATCTACATTTGACAGGTATACCTGAATGCGATGAAGAGAATGAAACCAAGCTGGAAAATACTCTTCAGGATATTATTCAGGAAAACTTTCCCAACCTAACAAGGCAGGGCAATATTCAAACCCAGGTAATACAGAGAACACCACAAAGATATTCTCAAGAAGAGCAACCCCAAGACACATAATCGTTAGATTCACCAGGGTTGAAATGAAGGAGAAAATACTAAGGGCAGCCAGAGAGAAAGGTCAGGTTACCCACAAAGGGAAGCCTATCAGACGCACAGCCAATCTCTCAGCAGAAACCTTACAAGACAGAAGAGAGTGGGGGCCAATATTTAACATCCTTAAAGAAAAGAACTTTCAACCCAGAATTTCACATCCAGTCAAACTAAGCTTTACAATTGAAGGAAAAATAAAATATTTTGTGAATAAGCAAGTTCTTAGAGATTTCATTACCACGAGGCCTGCTTTAGAAGAGCTTCCGAAAGAAGCATTACACATAGAAAGGAACAACCAGTATTAGCCTTTCTAAAAATATACCAAAAAGTAAAGAGTATCAACATAATGAAGACTTTATATCAACTAATGGGCAAAATAGCCATCTAACATCAAATGGTAATAATCTTAAATTTAAATTGACTAAATCCCCCAATCAAAAGATACAGCCAACACCAATCGGTATGTTGCATCCAGACCCATCTTACTTGTAAGGATACATAAAGAGTCAAAACAAAGGGATAGAGAAAGATTTGACAACCAAAGGGAGAGCAAAAATAAATAAATAAATAAAAAGTAGAGGTTGCAATTCTGGCCTCTGATGGAATGGATTTGAAAGGAACAAAGATCAAAAGAGGACATAATGGTAAAAGGATTAACACAACAAGAAGAGCTGATGATCCTGGGTGTTTACACACCCAATATAGGATACATAAGACTTGTAAAGAGACTTGGACTCCCACACAGTAGTAGTGGGAGATTTCAACATCAATTTTAGATAGATCAATGAGACAGGAAATTAACAAGGGTATCCAGGACTTGAATTCAGATCCAGAACAAGTAAACTTAATAAACATTTATAGAACTCTCCACTTTAAACATATAAGATATGCACTCTTATCAGTACCACATCACACCTACTCACAGGTTTAAATGAAATATTGGTTGGCCATTATTAAGCACAATTGATGGTAAAAGGGAGGTTTTCAATACCCATTTTTAGACTGCATTCTAGCCTGGGCAATTAAGCAACACTCCCATTCTCTCTCCTTCCTCCTCCTCCTCTTTTTTCCTCTTCTTTTCTTCTTTTCTTTCTTTCTTTCTTTCTTTCTTTCTTTCTTTCTTTCTTTCTTTCTTTCTTTCTTTCTTCTTTTTTTCTCTCTTAAAACAAAACAAAACAAATATACTCAGATTCCATATTAAACCTCTCTTTGTCAACTTATAGAGTTTGGTCTCCTGAGTTAACTTGATGCTACTGAAGTATCAAGCTATGCTTCACTTACACAAGATTTATGAGCACATAAAGACATAAAAGGTAGTAGATAGTCACAAATCGTGTTTTACACTGTTGGAAAAACAAAAACAAGTATAATTTGATCCCTGCTTTTAATGAAAAAAGATAATATTGTGCGGGATGCTGAGAACTGGCTGTGATGCCAGAAGGTCTAGATTCAAAACTTGAGGTCTATGACTTATTGGGTCCATGAACATGAAAAAGTTCCCCACGAATCTCAGCTTCCCAATCTATGAAATGAAGATAATCATAATATATATTTCCTCACTTTTTGTGATTAAGTTAAATACTCTCCATATATATAAAATACTTAGGGTCTGGTGCATGGTACACAATAGATTTTAACTGCTGTTATTATCATTATCATCATTTATTATCATTATTAATTATTATTTATATAGGTTCTAATATGGTTATGGTATGAGTCTTGGAAACAACTTATACTTCTCAGGTAAAATTGAGTTTGAAAAGGGAGAAATAATTCTGAATGATTGAGAACAAGGTTTGAGAGAAGACTTGTTAGGGTAAACAATGCTCTGGGTTAAAAATAAGATGATCAGGTTTTAGTCTTGTGTCTGGAACAGACTTGCTGGGTAACTTCGCTCCTTTTAGCTCTCTGAGCCATTCTTTTCCTCAGTAAAAATCAGATCATGATTCCCTCTATGTTCCTTTCTTTGTATTGCTGGGAGACTGACGTGGGACAGCATTTGTAAAATAGCTAAGATTCCTGCTCACTTTCCTACTCTTTCTGCAGGCAGAGCCCCATAGGTCTGCACAAGTCATCAACTCTGGTTTACCCAGGTTCTCCAAAGACACATAGCTCTGTGGCTGTCTTCAGTTTGCAGAGATCTCCATTTTCACAGAGAGCTCAATGACCCTCTTAAGAGATTTGATTGTTTCACACTAGTTTCACCTGGTGAGGATGGTGTCTTATGGTTTCATTGTCAAAGTCCTTGCCTCTATGTTCACCAGTATCTTGCTCTATTCTGTTCCTGTAACAATTGGCCAGGGAGTGGTTCCTTAGGGGTAAACATGGTCTACATTTCTTCCGTTTTTGTCCCACATTTATGCTCAGTTTGCATATTCCCTGGTGAAATTAACTTCTGGATTCTCAAGTCAATTTTTCCAAAGATCTTAACTAAAACCCCTAGGCCTCTTTCTTGTATTTCCGTCATTTGGTCCAATAACTCACAAGAGTTTTTCTGAGAGTATATGAATACTCTCAGATGTCAAAGGATTCCTCAATATAGAAAATCAAACTGCAATGCTAATGTTATTTAAAAATAAGCACGATACCAAATTGAGTCCTTAACTTGGGCTGTTCCCAAACAACGAAATTCGTGGGTTGACTGGATTTGATGCTCAACAGAGTTCATGTCATACACTGATCCTCATGAATCATGAGGGAATCGTATGCACATCAGCCAGTGTATGAGAAACAATGCAAAAGTGAAAATGTCAAAATGTCAGCTCTGTGGCAAGCCCTTCACCATGTTGTTTCTAGATAACTTCCTTTGAAGCAGCTAAAGTTATCATCAAAAATGATTATGCCTATAGTATAAGTAATATTATGATTTCTTAGTAAAGAGTTTAAAATATTGATGATGATGATGATCATCATCATCATAGTTTGTAAATCTTCACATTATGGCTTCTCAAACAGGCAGATACAGTTCAAAATGCTTTAGTGGGTTATGTTGGGATATATTTATTTTGCTTTATGGAAATTTCCGGGAACTTCTTTCATAAGATAAAAGTTGGAAATGTATGAAGCAAGTAAGGCAAGATAATTGAGGACACTTAGTCCAGGAATAGGAATAATTTAATAGAAGGGCATAGTTTCTAAAATCTGAATGTGCCACATGTGACTGGCAACTTAATCGAGGTTATTGATCAGGACTTATTTTAAAAGTCAATTTTCTCTCTTGTGTGTCAGCCTCTACATACCTTTTAGCAGTGATGATGCTCTATTTGTAATTGTCCTTTAGATCTCTGTCTTTCTCCTTATAATGTAAGCTTTGCAATGGTAGGAGCCTAGCAGTTATTTTTTCACCTGCATATTCTCACCAACTAATAGCATAACCAGTGGCAACCTGTGGCTCTGTAAGACAGAAGAAAGGAAGAAAAGATTGACTTCTGTCGAAAATAAAATTCAAGAAAAGAACTCAGAACTGAGTGTTACAGGCCTCCAGACACTCAGTGAAGTGGTTGAAGCCTCCATCAGAAATATTAATAAAGTCTTATTTAGTACAGATCCTTAATGGCTAAGCCTGAACTTTAGAAGCTCTGCCTTCGCAGTCAAATCTGGACCGTGACTTACTGCATGGCCTTGAACAAGTCATATCATCTCTTAATTTCTGTTGGTAAATTGATTTCCTCCTTAATTTCCATTCTATAGGGGGAGTTTGAATATTAATTAATTAATGGACTTAAAGTGCTTCAATTAAGGTAATTGTCATAGGCTGAAGATATTCTCAGCTGTCCTAATTTTGGAATAATCCAAAATCACTTCTTTCACAAGAGAGTTCTGATAGTCATCCCAATGATCTCCAGGAAGTGCTATGATATAGGACCCACTTCCAAAATAATTAAGATTCCCTTTCTATAAGTTAGTCTGTAGACATTAATATGTGTATAGTTCATCTCAGTCATCCCTTAGATGAAGCAACCCAATGTTAAAATTGGTGATTGTGCCTTAAAGATCAACTACCCCTTCACCACCTTTTCATAGCCAGGAGTTAAGCTCAAGGAGATTAAGTAAATGATCCAAGAAAAACTAAAAATTCTTTAGCAGGCTGGGCACAGTGGCTCATGCCTATAATTCGAGCATTTTGGGAGGTTGAGATCAGTGGATCACTTGAGCTCAGGAGTTTGAGACAAGCTTGGGCAATATGATAAAACCCTTTCCATACAAAAATTAGCTGGGCATGGGGGTGCATGTCCATAGTCCCAGCTACCCAGGAGGCTGAGGTGGAAGGATTGCTTGAGCCTGGGAGGGCGAGGCTGCGGTCCTCCGTGATTGCACTGCTGCACTCCAGCCTGGGAGACAGGGTAAGACCCTGTCTCAAACAAACAAAAAACCAAACAACAACAACAACAACAAATTATTTAGCAGAAGAGTAAGGATTTAAACAAGACCACTTCTTGAAAAACAGGAGCAGATATTCTCCCATAAATACTATCCTGTACCCTCTGTTAAAGATTTAAAAAAATGATTAGTAAAATATTGTGATTCAAGATTCTATCTCAAGAAAGTGATAGATGTCATTTTCTTTATTATGATGGAAGAAACAAGGCTTAGTTTAGGAATAAACATTGAGAAACAATAATATTTAAAATGTGTATAGTGCTTTGTGAATACTTTTACTTATACTAATTTATTAAACTTTTATAACCTTCTAGCAAGTTAAGAACTGTTATTTATGCCTTACATGATATACTGTAGTTTTCTATGGTGGTTCAGACTTTAGCTGTGACTTAACATACAATGAATATTGTACAACTGTAAAAAGGAGACAGAGTTCTGGTACATGCTACAACATGAACAAGCCTTGAAAACGTGTTAAGTGAAGTAAGCCAGACACCAAAGAACAAATGTTGTGTGATTACACCGATATGAAATGTTTGAATGGCTAATTCATAGATGGAAAGTAGGTTAGAGATTACCATGAGCTGAGGGAAAAAAATGGTGATTTATTGCTCAATGAGTTATGTTTGAGTGATGAAAATGTTTTACAAATAAATTGTAGTAATTGTTGTATAACATTTTGAATATAATTAATGCTACTGAAATGTACATTTAAAATTGCTAAAATGGCAAATTTTGTTTTTTATACATTGTACCACAATTACAGAACAAAATGAAAGAAACAAAAAAGGAATTGGCCCTGGTGTATGTAGGGCCACCAGGCTTTGTACACTCATTCTATCACTTCCTGGCTGTTTGACATTTGCCAACTCCTTAACTTGTGTTTTCCTTTATGAAATGAAGTTAAAAGTAATAATGATATATAGAGATATTATTAATAAGCTGAAGAAGCCTAGACATGATTTCTTCAAGTTCAGATTGTAAATTCCTGGCAGTGTCTGAACTCAATCTTAGGTTCTTTGACACTCAAAGTCTGCACTTCTTGCCAAACTGTTAAAATTTAAGTCAAAGATGTCCTATATATAGTGTAAACCGAGAAATGCTATCATTCTGCTCTTCAAACATTCACAATCAGTTTTCAGTTAACATACTTGTTAGGATGAGACTCAAACCGTCAGAGACAGATGTGTAGAAATAAGATAGGGAAGACGGTCTTATGGAGTGGAAACTTAGAGTTAATGTCTAATAGGGATTATGTACAATCAGAGGCAAGCTAGTTATCACTTAAGTGTTAAAATTTCCATTTTCTGGCATGTTCCTGTAGTCTCAGCTACTCAGGAAACCTAGGTAGATCACGTGAGTCCAGTTGGTCAAGGCTTCAGTGAGCTATGATCTCACCATTGCACACCAGCCTGGGATACAGAGTGAGACTCTGTCTCAAAAAAAGAAAAAAAATTGGCAGGGTGAGGTGGCCCACACTTGTAATCTCAGTACTTTGGGAGGCCAAGGTAAGCAGATAACAAGGTTAAGAGATTGAGACCATTCTGCCCAACATTGTGAAGCCCCATCTCTACCAAAAATATAAAAATTAGCTGGGCATGGTAGCGCATGCCTGTAATCCCTGCTACTCTGGAGAGTGAAGTAGGAGAATTTCTTGAATCAGGAAGATGGAGGTTGCAGTGAGCCAAGATCACACCACTGCACTCCAACCTGGGGACATAGGGAGACTCCGTCTCAAAAAAAAAAAAAAAAAAATCAGTGTTCTTTTCTGCAAAATATGTGACTGCAGAACTGAGATGATATCTTTGTTCCCATATAATTAAAACTTTCTGAAATTTAAATCACATAATGCATGCTTTTCTGTGTGTGCGTGTGTGTGTGTGTTATATAGCAATACATGAACTTCTTTAATCACCAAAATAGTCCTATAAGACTGATACTTATTATTTTTGTTTAATAAAGGAGGAGATATTAAAAGAGACAGTAAGTAGTTTGCACCAGGACATGGCAGATATTAATTGGTGGAGTAGGATACAATTCAGCCAATCTGGTTTCAGGGTTCATATTATATATAAGCCAACAAACTATGACTCCTCATTGTAGTAAGATAATGAATATATGAATGTGGATATTGGAAAATGGATGGGAATCAATGATGTATTTGACCCATTTGTCCTACCCATTTGTCAGTGTGAGAGAACAAGAAATGTTGACAAGTCAGACATAAGTTTAAATCTTGAAATATTATCTATCTGACCTTGGTTAATTCACTCAGTCTCTCTGAGTTCCACCTGCAAAAGCTGCAATTTTGGAAGATAAATATCTAGTTTATAGTTTTCTTATGCAATTGTTTTTATAAAGGCAATATATATAGAATGTCTGCCATAGAGTAAGTGCTCAAACCAATGAGTATCCACTGCCTGGCCACAGTGGCTGACATCTTGATATGGTTTGGCTCTGTCCTCACCTAAATCTTACCTTGAATTGTAATAATCCCCACATGTCAAGGACAGGACCAGGTGGAGATAATTGTATCTTGAGGTGGTTTCCCCATACTGTTCTAGTGGTAATGTGAGTAAGTCTCTTGAGATCTGATGGTTTTATAAATGGGAGTTCTTCTGCACAAGTTATCTTGCCTGACACCATGTAAAAAGTACCTTTGCTCTTCTTTTGTCTTCCACCATGATTGTGAGGCCTTCCTAGTCATGTGGAACTATGAATCCATTAAATCTCTTTCCTTTATAAATTATCCCATCTCGGGTATATATTTATTTGCAGCATAAGGAACTAATATACATCTATAATCCCAGCTTTTTGGTAGGTGAGAGAAACACCTGAAGCCCGGAGTTTGAGACCAGACTAGGTTATACATTGGGACTGACTCTACAAAAAAGAAAAAATAAATAAATTAGCCACATACGACTATAGGCATAGGTAGTTCCAGCAAATGAGAAGCTGAGACCCACTTGAGTCTGAAACTGCAGTGAGCTAGGATAATACCACTGCCCTCCAGCCTGGGTGACAGAGTGAGTCTCCCTCTTTAAAATGAAACATCACACAAAATAAGTGGTCGTTATGTTTATTACCTGTTATGGCTGAACACTTCCAACACAGATCCACTGACTGACTTTGGTTACCTGCTCAGTTTTAACATTTCATTGAGTTAGGCAGTCAAATTTGATTGAATTTTTATAATTAATCTCTTATCTCTGTTTTATTGATTTCACTTCTGATCTATGAAGACTAGCCCTAAATGGAATTAAATACATTCATTTGAAGCCCACATGTATCAAAGTTAGACTTTGAGGGCTTAAGAGGGTGAATTAAGCTCTTTGTATTGCCTTAAATGCCCTGTCATCTGGAGAAAATCTGTCTCTAAGAGTAGACTAATGTTGCCTTTCCACTGTGGTGTCATTTTTTATAGTTTCTTTAAGCGAGAAATGACCCTTTAGCTTAATGCATGCCTCTTCTTTGAGAAAAGAGGAATATCCATTAGCAGATTATTCCTGTTACTTTAACCTGAAGTGTTATATAAATTGTTCTTATACAGCACATACACAATGTTGAGTGCTCTGCCAACTTCAATGCACATTTGAGAGAAATGAGATGTGGTCCCCATCCTCAAGGCTCCCATAGACCAGCCAATAAACAAAACCAATTGTATGCAGCAGTATTCCCTGAAGGTAGTCACAATCTAAAGATTTTTCCTGCTCCCTGGTGAACACCTCCTTACTGATCTTAAAAGAAATGACCAGTATTTGAGTTGGCATCTGCAATGTACACATTTCTTCTACAGACAATGTCTTTTCTTTCTAATAATGGGCCACTGGGCAGGATATGAATTAGTATGACCATTTCTGAGCTTTATATAATTTATAAACATTCTCAGAGACATAGGCTAATAAATACAAATAATTGAGCTGGAATAAATCCACAGTATTTGTAATAATTCCCAATATTTGTGATCACTGAACGAGTCATCTACCCAACCCTATTCTCTTTGTCTTGCACACAATTCTATGTTGCATAGGTGCCATGTTTAACTAGGAAAGATATATGTTAAATTTGAAAAAGGTTAGTATCTAGAGTAGAAAGTTTTTAACAAAATGGACATTGCCTTAAGTCAAGAGAAAACAAAACTGGATTTCTATCTTGATAAGTGATAGGATAATTTGAGAATGGGAGACTTTCTGGCTTTTTTTTTTTCATTCATCTCAGTTTGTGAACCATATAGCTAATTTTCATTCACATGCCTATAATTATCACTGTTACTTAAAAAATTATGCGTAAGAAATTAGCATTTCTCCAAGAATAACTTTTTCTATCCAGGTATAGAGAGATGGGATGTTATGATACATACAAAATATTGAGGATGTGAAAAGACCTCATACATTCAAAATTTTATCTTGGATTTGATCCTTGGAACCACTGGACTCAGACATTAAAATCACTGCATTTCTTAAATGTGTGGAGAAGACCCATCACCTATCAGTGGTATCTTTCTAAGTGTGCAGGCAGACAAGTGAATAATACTATCTTTCATGGTAAGAAATTCCTCAAGAAATACATGAGGGGATTCCTGTGGATTAAAACTGAGAAATGATATTATGTCAAAGGTGCAGCTTCAGATCAACCCACATGTATATATTACAATATGTACCACATCAATAAATATTCCTCTCAATTTTTTTTCATCTGCAAATTCAAAACGGAGAATGTATGATTATGAGTCACTAAATTCTATCTGTACTTTCTTCTTGGGAATGATTAAACATGTAACTTTTATGGAGATTATGCTTCAACTCATCTAAGGTGTGCCAACTACTTCGACCTATGCTTACTCCAGATAAACCTAACTAGAAATAAAATGCATTATTTTCATCTAACTTATTCTGTATTGCTATGTTTGCCTTCATTCTCTGATTATTTTAGACTTTATGTTTTCTTCACATTGATTCTAACAATCAAATATAGTGTTCTCTCTTCATGTCTCCTTGTATCTCGTTTTCTTCTAGTGTTTCCATTTGTTTTAATTTTTCTACTTATCAACTTTATTGTCTTTGAAATTCTAAAAAGATGCAATTTAAGCTTGTTTTTTACTAAGGTGCTAGATAAACAGAACTTTCTTCTATAAATCCAAATGGTATATAGTCCAAATGGGACTATAATTAAAATAGCAGTTATAGTCTTAAAGATAAAAATAGTAATGATAGTAATAATATATAAGCAATAATATTATAGGACAAGTTATACTTTTGTATATATTATCACATTTGAGTTTTGTTAAGGTAGGAAGAACAGATAAAATGTTATAAGTTCAGAAATTTGGTGTTCTATAAATAAAAAGATTTAAATTATATAAAGAGCATTATATATTTAAAGCACAACATGTTATGACTGAGAGCATTAAATATTTAAAGCACTACATGCTATTCAAATAGGACATTGCCAAGCCAAACCACCACTTCCATTTCTGTGATTTTTAGATTGCATATTCTCTCCACCATATTTTCTGGTTTTACCTTAACATAAAGAAGCTTCTTTTTAAGTTAAGGAATAAGACAACACTGTCTACTGCTTAGAAATAATACATTTCCTTCTGCGGTGCTCATGCAATGACTGGACATTTTCTAGGGCGTTGGCACATTCTAAAATGTAGGTTGTTACCAGATGGTCATGTTTTGTCTACCATTATTTTTGACAATAGGGGGAGAGCAATCATTTGTCTGGCTCCTGTTTTTTCTAGATATCTGACTTGATAGCTTTTTTCTCAAAGTTAGTGTCCCAGACCTGTTTTATACTTATTTTTTCTCCTTTATGTTCCATGTATAGCTTAAATTCATTTACAAGTAACTTTTAGTATTTTGCCTAAACATATTTATTCATCTTGTTTAGGTGAGTAGACTCTGATTTCCTGCAAAATATTCTTAAGTTTACCTTGGAGAAGGTGATGTTCCAAATACATTGACATATTGACTAGTTCATGTAACTATAATAAAAGAAAATGAGGTAGTGCACAGTCAATGAGAAGATTTTTATTCATTCCTAAAGCTTCTGTAAACATGATCTATGACTTTACAATGCAAAACATTCCAAAAACAAATGCTAATTTACATGAGTCTTTTATTATTTATCGAATTTTTTCTTTGACTTTATTTGATCTTTGCACTTTGTTCTACTCATTATAAGAACTGAAATCCTCTGTCTTTTTCCTTCTGAGTAAACATCATAAATAATTCAAAACATGTCAATGCCACAGAGGCATAGTGGGGAAAAATAACTTGGTGTCCCACTCCATTTGGTTTGCTCTTCAGGTCACATAGGGTGGTGGTCTGGAGGGAGGAACAGTTCACTTTTAAATTACTAAGATTTTATCTAAGTTATAAAACCTCTTTAAAATTTATATTGTGAATGTAAAGTTATACAAATAAAAAGGAAAAGAAAATAGGTCACATAAGAGAGCTACAAGACACAGTATTGAATTAATTGAATAAGTGTATACAAGAATAAAAAATAATTGGGACTAAATCTACTTATGTCAAACCAACATTTTTCAAAGCCAAGACTGAAAAATGGAAATGTTTCATAGAATACACTGCACATCAAACACTCCATTTTCTTATAGATCGATCATCCATTCACTTAAAATATGGATAGCACTTGAATCTATACTAGCAACGTGTTAGCATTAAGAATTCACAATAATATAACATGACTCCTGTCCTTAAGGATTTTCCTGTTAATCCTTAGAATAACTTTGTATGCAAATAACAAAGTTGGTTAGATATTACAAAAGAGATATAAATGAGTGATTCTATGAAATAAGAAGCAAAAGAAAGCATATCTCATGATGGAAAACAGTAAAGTTTTGCTGAAGAGGGAGGCATTGCAGTGGGGTATAGAAGGATGAGGAAGTGTTCACTTCCTGCATTACTGGCTTGGTGTGCTAATGCTGGGAATATGAGCTGTGCATGAGGAGTGAGTGTTTTTAACAAGATGGCAAGTGTTGGTTGGGAAAAGTAGTAGTAATACATGCACACCAGGCCAAGTTGATTAGAGAACTCATACCTATTATAAGATCTAAGACACATATACACGACTTGTTTTTAGAGCAAGAAAAAAGACAGATCTTGCTATATATTTAGATTAAGAGGCTAAGAGCAAAGATGTTTTGTCATAAAAATAGCTGAGATACCCAAGGCTCCTGCTCAGTGTTTGCTACTAGAATGACCTTATTTAAGAACATATTTACTTAAGGCAGATAATGCCACAGAAATGAAGGTCATTCTCATTAATTTCCTGTAACACATCTGGTACTGTGATAGGCATGTGTACACACTGAATTTAATTATATGCAAAAAGGTTACAGTCTTATTTCCTGTTGTCACATTCATTCTCCAAAAGCGAGACTCAAAACTATTTACAACCCCTTGCCCTTCAGTTTGTTCTTCTACAAGAATGACTTATAAACAGCTTCCCTTATATATTGTTGAGAAGTGCAACAGAAAAAAGAAGATAAAAGCAGTTGGAATTTGAACCCTATGGTTCTGCCCTAGAACATTTCACTGTCTGTGATGAGAAAGGCAAAACTTCAGTTAAAAGAAAGCTTTGCTGAGTGCCTGATGGTGATATTTATTGAGATAGTTACAAGATGGTGAAAATAGAGATATTCATCTTTTGGAAGCCCAGTATAAACACTAATCAGGGGTTAAGCCTCAAGAAAATGAAGAAAAGAGGGTAGAGTGAAAGACACAGACAGAGTTGAGACAGACTGTACAGGTCATCCCAACAGTTAGAATTAGTGAGAACCAATACACATGCTAGCTACAAAAACTGGACATAAAATGCTGGGATTTGTATAGTTTGGCATAATATTCTCATACATATGATTTCTATATTGCCGTTTCATTTAAAAACTCGGGGATGCATCCCTGAATGGGCAGATCCTTTTACAAATGTAAGGGTGTCTCCCTTTAGTTATTTTGTCTCTCAGTGATTTAAGTGAATAGGTGTTAAGTGCCAGCCATAAACCCAGATGAGTTTTATGTGTGGGAGCACACTGGCAAATGTGGTGGGCAGAGGCTCTAGTCTATGTGGTTACATCTTTGGGGAATACAGATAGTGAAAGGGGCACAAGGGAGAGGAGTATTACGGAAAGGAAGTGCAATATACAAAGGGTAATGTTTTAGGTGGGCGTAGTTTCATCAGGCGCTAGGATCTTAACAATTTTCCTTAACACTACAAAATTAATTATATCTACTGCAGAGAAACTTCACACAGAACATCTTGGCTTTATAGAGAAGGGCTTGGAGCACTTCATTAGTTTAAAACTATCCACATTTTGCTGCATTTCCAGTCCCATATTTTGCTCCTTAATTACCACTATTTAAATGGCCTTTCAAGATCAGCTGTAAATTAAAATTGATCTAGTGTCAGCAATCTCCAACAGTTGGCAACAGACTATTGATACAGATGACATTCCAGTTGCATAGTGTCTTTCTGAGAAGACAAAAATGTAATGAAATGAGCCGACTGTGCAGCTTGGCACAAAAGGCAAAATGTGATTTTTTTTTTATCCAGTGGGAGAACTTAAATATAAATAACTAGCCCTGTTTAGAAAATGCAAATAAGTGTGTATAAATAAGGAACCAGAGCTCAGAGCTCTATGTCCTTCATGAATACCTATATCATATTTTTCTTTAATCTAAAAAAACATATTTCTTTCTAAATAAGGCTTAAGGATATGTTGATATGAACACATACTTTGGAGTTAGAATTTGCTTTGTCTCTGTGTTACATAGAAAAACCAATGACACTTCACGCCTCGGTTTACTCAGCTGAAAATGCAAGTTAGTAACTACCCTACAGTTGTGATAATTAAATGAAAATATACAGGAAATGCCAATTAAATAGCCTGGCACAAGAAAGGGCATATTAAAAATGATGAAATCATATATGAAAAGTATGATGATCAGAACCCCTGAGTTATTTCTAGGAAGCTAAATCCCTGTGTATTCATACCCTTCTTCAGCCTTATTCTTTGCTGTCTAAATGTGGCTTAGAAGTGTCTCATTGGCTGGGTGTGGTGGCTCACACTGTAAATCCCAGCATTTTGGGAGGCCCAGGCAGGTGGATCACCTGAGGTTGGGAGTTCAAGACCACCCTGACCAACATGGAGACACCCCGTTTCTACTAAAAATACAAAATTAGCCAGGCATAGTGGTGCATGCCTGTAATCCCAGCTACTCACAAGGCTGAGGCACGAGAATCGCTTGAATCCAGGAGCCGGAGACTGCAGTGAGCCATGATCGCCATTGTACTCCAGACTGGGCAACAAGAGTGAAACTCTATCTCAAAAAAGAAAAGTGTCTCATCACCTCCTTCCCGCCCCCAACACACAAACAACATACTTTGTACAGTCAGATCTTTGGCCTTTGCTCTTAGAGCCAGTTCATTGTAGATGAGTTCAACAAGTCTTTTCTGGAATTTTGTGTGGCAACTGTGATTATATATAAGATAAATCCTGTGTTAGAAACTATAGTTTTGAGACATACTCATTGATTATCCCCCCTACACATTTCCTTTGGAAGGGGTGGAAGAGTTCTCAGTTGGCATTTTGGGAATGGTACCTGGTCACCTGGAGTGTCACCCTCCCCTCACAGTACTTCCTAGGACTTTCCAGATCCAGGATGAGAATGTCTACTTCTGCCTTCTTGGAGAGGGGAGTGACACAAATTTTGTTTCCTCTGATTTTTATAAGAGTAACACTCATTTTAATTATCTAACCTCAGAGGCTCTGTTATTGAAAAATAGCTTTTATCCCTTTCAGCATCTCTACATATGTGTAGAACACAGTTCTCCTGTTTAGGGATGAGCGTGGTATCTTTTCTGTTTTTCTCATGGCTAAATCTCAACATACAGGGTTATGTCTGGTACATAATCATCCTTCAGTAAATATCGATCCACAAAATTTCATAATTATGAGAAGATACATCAGATCTATCTAGGGATGTTGGAGCAAGGAAGTCTCTGACGTTTATTCTTAACGAGGGACTTCTCCTTTCATAACCACGTGATCACTTATACAGATTTCGGTACTGCCATTAGTTTTCAAATTAGTTTTCCTTGTAGCCCAAGAATGTATGAAAGAATAGACTTGTGGATTGTACCCATCTTAAGTACACGGTATTCCTATGGACCAGTACCCAAGCTTGAAGGTGTTATAGATCAGATTTTTTTATGTCACGTGAGCAGAGACTACATAGCTGTGGGAAGAGATCTAAAGAGGTCATCTGGAAAGACATTCTACTGATAAAGAAAGGAGAAAGACAAAGGTCACAAACAGAATTCAGGTGTTACTAAGGTCCTATGAACATGATAATAAAGAACAAACATTAATAGTAGGCAGCAGGAATGATAATACTGTACCCTGATTTGAAATCCGTGCTGTGATGTTGTTAAATTTGATTGTCTCCACAAAAAAATACAAAAATAACCAGGTGTGGTGGCTCGCACCTGTAGTCCCAGCTACTCAAGAGGCTCAAGTGCGAAGATTGTCTGAGCCTGAAAGGCAGAAGTTGCAGTGAGCCAAGATTGTACCACCGCCCTGCAGCCTGGGTGGCAGAGTGAGACCCTGTCTCAAAAACAAAAGTTAAAAAAAAAAAACTTTGATTGTTAAAAAGAATGTGGGCTTTGTTTCACCATACTCTATTAACAATATGCTCAATGACTATTACATTATAGGCATCAATCAGAGAGAAGTGTCAGCAAATTGGACTACATTCGGTTATCTGAAAGAAATGGGGACTGGAGTAGTCAGGGATGTGGTCATAAGAAAGAGAAATTAATTTGGGTTCTTTTAATCAAAAAGGCAATTTGTTTAAAGGATATTGGGAGACCAAAGAATGAATGGGCTGGAAGACGAAACTTGGAAAATATGAACAGTGAGCAAGGAGTCTCCATGTTAGAGAAGCAGAAACCCATATCCAAATGCCAGATTAGTACACAGTTTGGAACATACCATTTTTGCTACAAGCACTACAGTAAGTCTCACCTGATAACTGTTCCAGTCTTCTTAATACTTTTTAAAGAGTCACAGTCCAAAGAACAAATTATGTTTGTGGTTGAGTAAGCAAGATAAAGTTCCTGGTTTTCCACAATGAGAGCATGAATAGAGAGTTGTAAGGAATTGCTTCCTTAAAAGTCTACAGGCCATTTTCAAATGGGTAAACTGCAAAAATTTTTTACCATTCTGTTGGTTACCAGTTCACTCTAATGATTGTTTCTTTTGCTGTGCAGAAGCTCTTAAGTTTAATTCGACCCCATTTGTCTATTTTGGGTTTTGTTGCCATCGCTTTTGGTGTTTTGGTCATGAAGTCCTTGCCTATGCCTATGTCCTCAATGGTTTTTGCCCAGGTTTTCTTCTAGGGTTTTTGTGGTGTTCAATATTATGTTTAAGTCTTTAATCCATCTGGAATTAATTTTAGTGTAAGGTGTAAGGAAGGGGTCCAGTTTCAGCTTTCTGCACATGGCTAGCCAGTTTTCCCACACCATTTGTTAAACAGAGAATCTTGTTAATGTAATTGAATTGTTTGCAGCCCATAGGAAAAATGCTTGATGTGATTAATATTCCATTTATCTTGATGTGATATTATGCATCGCATGTCTGTGTCAGAATATCTCATGTGTCATATATATGTATATACTATGTACCCACAAATATTTAAAAAGGGTTATTTCTCCTGAAATATCTCATTTCTAAAAATGCCTTTTTTATCAGCCCTTACACGTCTTCCACCAACTATCTACAATTTTAAAACAAAAATAAATTAATTTTTCATGCTCACACCATACTTACTCTTGTAATAGTTGAATTAACTTCTCTTTAAAGACCTTTTAGAATCTCTCCACTACACGGTACATGTCTCTCACCACTCATCTTCACCTCATTTATGCTCCACTGATATTAAAGTAGGCATAGTTCCTCACTCATGACCTACTTTCACATATTTGAGATTTTTGCAGATGCCAGCTCACTCTGGCTCATTGGCTTTTATATCTGACCCTATTTGGATACTCCTCAAATTTATAATCATTCTTTAACTTAATCTTAAGCATCACTTACTGAATGAAACTTTTTCTAACTTTTCCCTGGTCATACTGACACATCTTTCTTTATTCACCGTCTTTGGAACACCATTTATCTTAAAATGTAATTGCTTATGTCTGCCATTAAATCACGTTATTTTTTTTCAAGCTTTTAAAGAATATCATTTCTTCTCTGTAGCTAGAGTGTGTAACTTAGGACCTAGTAAATAGTGAGGGGCCCCAAATGTGCCACGGCTGCATGAACAAATAATAAACTGTACCATGATACCTCCTTATCTGTGCCATTGGTCTCCTGTTTGCTTTAGACGAACTCTATAGCTAGAGAATAAAGCGATGCATTCTTTACACTGTTTTACATAAAGACTTTTTCCCCTATTTTCCATAAACTTCTTTCAAACTTTAATGAATGCACTTATTACTATTACCACAGCTGAGAGAATAGAGAACAAAAAGTCCTGTTAGTCTGGAAAAGTCCAAACACCAAAATAGTGGTACTAGAAATAATAATAAAATAAAATATTATAGGGCTTAATTTAAAAAATGATTTATACTCATTATCACCTTCGATGTTCTCACTACTTTTTACTAATTCCTCAGTATCTATTAAGTGTTTCCTATGTGCTAGGTTTTGTACTGTTACAGAGGATAAATTAATGAGGATGGAGGATATACGTTCTGCCCATAAAGAGCTTTCAACCCTTCTGGGTACCATCAATATGATAATCACGTAATAATGGAGAATACCAAAGTAGAGGCACAAGGTACCATGAGAGCCTATTTGCATACAGTGTTATCAATAATATAATAAACTATAAATACAATTACTAATAAAATTAAGAACTGGATTTTCTTAGTGCCCGTATACAACAGACAACAATACAAGTTGTACAAAGTTTTTAAAGAGAATCAACTTTTTTATTCTTTATTGGGATGCTTTAGGGTGCATACGATTACTATTTAAATTTTACAGAGGGGGAAAGTAGAGCACAAGAAAACAAAGGTTAAGTAAACTAATGACCCCTCAGAACATCAGCGACGTGACTCAGGGCTTTCTAACTAGAGCCATTGCTCTTTTTTATGAATGAGATTGCTTAGGCTGAGGTAAATTAATTAATGTGTTGATGACTATCCACATATTGAAGTGTGGATCTGAGAAACCATGTCAGCTGATTTCAACTCTCATGCTGCTTACTCTGTGGCACACCATCCTGAGGGTGAATTTTCATTTGCCTTTTAACACTTTTCTGGGAGTCTAGTGATATGACAGTCTTACATGTACCAGCCTAATTAATCAATTATGTAAGCACATAATTGTTGAGTAGCTACTACTATTCCAGATGTTATTTTAGTCATTACAGATACTACAGTAAATAAAATAGATAAAACTCTTCCTCACAGAGTTTACTTTCTAATGGGGGAAACAGGCAGCTGTAATCATTAAGAAAATGTCATGTTTCAGCTCAGAGCTGTCCATGCCTGTTCTCACTATGCATTTAGTACAATAGACAAAGAATACCTAGTCAACATACTTAGAATTAATCTCGAAGTAGCTGGTTCTGAGACTTGGGCTTTTTAACGTTTTTATACTTGCCTTTTCTCTTTTAGAGTTTGATCTGCTTAATAGCTAAGTTGCATCCTTCGTTTCCTGCTTAGTTTCCTTGTTTGTCAGGAAACTCTGCATGCTTGATTAGTGCCATAAGAACTTGAACAGTCATTCATGCACAATAACTGCCTGTCTCCCCGCATTGCTGTCCATCAGAGGCATGGATGGACATTCAGAATTCAGAGTGCTGCTGCCTGAGGATGCTTGCTTGGTTTGCTCGACCTACCCTGAGAATTAGTAGCTACTTCTTTGTCTAGACCCATACCGTGCAATCACCCAGCATTTCCTGAAGTGGTGGTTGCCTTAATCTATGTTACTGTGATTTCATGGAAATAATGAAAAATCAAGAAGTAGTTCAAAATGCTAAATACCTTTCTCAAAAAGGTCTTTTGTGTAGCTAATTAATTTATTATTTTCCTTTTTTAATTTTGAAATTCCCAGATATTCAAAAATGAATGTTTTTTCTTATAAGAAAAAAACACATTTTTATTTTTGTTTAACTTTGTCCTATTTTGCAATAAAAAAATAAGAACATGAACAAAATAATTATTAACATTTTTACCCTTCCCTTCCTTACTTATAAGGTATATCAAAATAATCTCCAAATCTCCATGCTATTTAAACTTGATCTTTTCAAAGGTAAAAGGAAGATGTATTATTTGTGGGACACTGACCTAATGCCTTGTGCTTTGCAATAGCAGCCTAAAAGATCAGCCCAATATCTGCAGCTGCATTCCTCCCTCAGAGTTGTATTCCTCCCTTGACATCTAGGCATTCAGGACTAATTGCCACTCTTAATTGTCTGCAGTTCTTTCCTGTAAGACCTATAAATACAAGCCCAAAGTGCTTTACAGACAGGCAAGACCCAGCAATCATAGAACGTCATTCAGTTGAAAGTGGCAATTAGACATTTTTAACAAGTTTTTAATACAAAATGGAGTAATTAAAACTTGCACATGAAGGAGAAAAACACTTTTGAGATTATGTTCATTTTATTAAGCTATTTCAAATACTGAAGTTTATTGCAATGCATAGTTCTTTCTTTCTCTTCCTTTAATTGAATTGCTGGCACTAACAACTCAGTGAAATGAATGCCTGACCCATGGAAAAACAGATTATGTTATGTGGGGTGTTTATTTTTAATTGGTATTGACCGTGAACTCATACATATCCACTAAAATTGGATAGAATCAGATTTCACTCTTTGATCTAAATATTATGGTTCAGCCACTAAATTATTCCAGAAATTGCTTAACCTGTGTCAGCTTCACTTTTAGGTTAATATCTCATTGTTGTTTGGAAGGTCAGCAGTTTAATGCATGATTTGTTAATGCTATAGCTAGACATTTGATTAAGACTAGGATTATCCAATATGACTCCATAGCATATTTTATTTAGTCATTAACAAATTTTATTAGTGTAAATACAGAAGTGCCCATCATTTGATTCAGTGGGTAGCTGTGAATATTGAGTTACACTAAGATGGCTAAGTAGTGAAATCAGCCTGGGTTTTGAAGAGCCAAATACTATGCTGTCTGCTGCTAAGATTCTTAGCATTAGCATCACTAAATTTATTTTAATATATGCAAACAGGATGGATATGCTAATAAACTCTTTGCCAATGAACTTCATTTGTGATCTCAGAACAGAGAATCTACTTCTCTTATTATTCTTCCGGACTGAATTTCATCTTCCTGCCTAATCTTCAGTCTTTTGCCTTCTCGGTTTCTTCCCCTTAAGCTATTACTACTCTATAGCTTCCTAGACCACATTCTCTAGATTTCAAGATCCTTAGCATAATCACATCTGCAAAGTCCCTTCTGCTGTGTAAGATAATATACTTACAGGTTACTGATATTAGAATGTGAATGTCTTAGGAGTCTGTTATTTAGCCTATCACAAACTCATGAGCTAAGCTAAACACAAAATAAAACTAATTTAAGAAACATTCAACTATGGAAGATAATTTTAATATGTATATCAGGAAACATGGTTAATCAAAACTCATATCAAAATCTAGTCTATGTTCTCTTGAAGTTGGGAAGAGAAAACAGGAGACATTGACATGGGGATAAAATGCAAAGTCTTTATGGTATTGTCTGAAACTCCCTCTCAAGGATAGCTCCTGCTGGAAAATTCTCCATAACCCCTGCATTCCCATCTGCGAATACCTACTACCTAAGAATATCTCAGGAAAACCTCCTGTCACAGACATATTTGTACCACAGAAATTAAGCCTGCCCATGTCTCCCATGCTCATGGGCTTTAAACTCATACCTCAATATCCATTCGCCAAAGAACAAATGAGTAATTCTAGTGACTGAGAGTTTTCCAAGGATTCACCAGAAGTTGTCCTGTTTCAATTCTATGGCTCACAGATGAGGAAGAAGAATCAGTCCACAGAGCCAAATCATATATTTATACAAGTTTTTACAATGTTATCTATAATTTAATGAAAAACAATAAATTGAGTTTATTCCTGAATGTCAGTTTATTCTATGGCACAGGTGAGATATCAACCAGTGACTATTCTGTGACCTCAATAAATAACTTACACAGAGTTCTCTGACTCTCTTAATTCTTGATCTTTCTCTTAAGATTCAATACTGCCTACTTTTCCATTATACTTTTAGTAAAACTCAAAGACCATCTAATTTCTCTGTGGGCTGGCCTTTGCCTGTACTTTTCACTGGTCTTTAACTTTTCTTCCCTTTGCTTGCTGTAATTTGGTGCACTACCTTTCTTTCTGTTTTCCTTGTGTTTCAAGCGCATACCTCTCTCTAGGTCCTTATTCTTCCCTCTGTTGATAGTTCTTTGCCCCTAGATTTTCTAAGAAAGGAATCCTTTTCATCATTAAGAAGTTAGCTTAAATTTAACCTCCAAAGGGAGTCTTTCTTTGATAGTTGTGTTCCATTCTTCATTCCTGCATTTCTTATCCCTGGTAATTCTCTAGCTTATGATTCTGTTTCATTTTTTTCTTTCTTCTTTTGAGATAGGGTCTGGCGGTGTTGCCCAGGCTTGCATGAAACTCCTAGGATCAAGGGGTCCTCCTGACTCACCCTAGACCGGTTTTTATTTTCTTTAAGTGGACTCATAACTCATTTCACGAAGAATCTAGAGACCCGGGCAAGGAGTAGGAGGTGACCACCATCATTCGTGAATGTGAAACCTGCAAGTAAGAAGCCATTATCATTTGCTCCTGGGTAACATCATCAAAAAAAAAAAAAAGTCATCATCAGAAGTAACATATTAAGAAGGTATGCCAGGTGAAAGAAAGAATGCCCAGCCTAAAGTGTGTTTCCATATACAAACTGGATTAGACACTGAAAAAAAAGGCCAATCTACAAGGGAAATGGACACCAAAAGAAAATCCAGAGGAAGGTGCTGAAACTGACAGTTGAGAGACGCAGGAAGTATTTGCCAAAACAAAGTGCAAAAGGCTGAAGTGCTCTTCTTTGTTTTTTCCTCCTTCTCCCCACCTCCTGCTCCCCCACACACTCCCATTCTTTATCTCCTCCTTTTTCTCCTTCTCCTCCTCTTTTCCTTTTTCTCAAATTTCTCAAGTTGATTGTAATGGCCACACTAGGGCTGTTTTTAAAATCTAAAGCAGAGTTACTGTGACACGCCAGGCATTATCCAAGTCATTTTGAGTACAAATATTTACAAAACTGTTACTTACCCCATTGGAGCTTGTCATCTATCAATGTTTCAAGGTAAACCCAAAACTCTCTGGATGAAGAATATAACTAATAAAGGATGCAGACAAGACTTTCATAAATTAGCTATTATCGATCAAATAAAAAGAGGTACATGGAATTCTACTGGGTTCACAACTTTAATTTTAATAAACAATACAATTATTAAATATGTTATGGAATGGTGACCAGGTGGTAGTGTATTTATTTCTTTTGAATTGTCACTAAAATGCATCACTAGACATATGACCATAAAGACCTTCAGAGAATATCAGTCCTCCGTCCTACTTTGCAGAACAGAGAACTGATAGATGGACTGACTCTCTCAAGGACCTGCAAATAGCTCATGGCAATTCCAGTCTGAGGGTCAATGTCTGCTATCCTTTTCAGGTAACCACATTGCCCAATTTGCTGAAACAACTGCTGTTCAAAGATCTGCCCTGTCATAATCCAGATGCTTAATGCATAAAAATGTGATCCTGAGACTAATGTTTTTCCATCAACAAGCAATGTGATTACTCTTTCTTAATAGGGCAGATCTGTTAAAAATCAAGTATGTGGATTCAGAACAGAACCTTTCCCACAGACAATTCCTTTTCAATCATGAAGCCGACATTCAGTGTTCTTTTCAAGGTATCCCTCTTTAGTAAAATATGTTAGCATCAAAGTAAATAAGAAGATATTGCTACCTGATAAACTGGGACTGTACTCTGTTAAATGACAGTCATCACGTGAAAATATTTTCATTAGCGGCTTAAATGATCTAGTAACTAGGAGAGGGAAGACGGAGCCTCTGAGACCTAAACCAGTTTTAACTAACATGGATGCCTTATTTTACTTTCGGAGTTTTACAACAGTAATGATTTATGCCCTTTTCCAGAGACTTTCAAAAGGAAACCAGTCTTCCATAAGTTATCAAATGTCAGGAAGAGAGTAGTTGTCTGCTTCAACCGTACATGAGATTGTTTCTTCATTTATGTAATGGAATGATAACAATTTCACAGGGATAGTGAAAAAATTCAATAAGAGTAACCATAGATTGATCAGTAGATACGTAATTTGAATTAGAAAGATTGAGTTTGAGAGATCAATTGTACATCATGGAAGCTATAGTTAATAATAATTTGTAGCCTGGAAAAATGCTAAGAGAGTGAATGTTAAGTGTTCTCACTATGAAAAGTAATGACAAGAACTAATGCATTAGTTAATTAACTAGATTATTTGCTCCATAATACATATACTTCATATTGTACATTATAATACAATATTACTTGTCAACTTAAATAAATAAATTAATTAAAATCTGATTCTCATATTTTTTTAAAAAATTCATTTACACAACAAAGATTATGAAGCTTCTGCTATATTCAAATTTTAAATTCTAATCAACTTTTAGTAACATTTTAAGTTAAAAATCCTAAAGTTCCTTACATTTGCCTTTGGATTTAAGGCTTTTTCAAGAGAGAAGAAAATAGTTTCCCTTTGTTCTCTCTAACAAGTTAGCCTTCAAAATGCAACTCTTGAATAAATCTCTTAAACACTTTAAGAGTTTCACACTACAGAAACTCACATGATACTGGTTGATTTCAATTTTCATTGTTTTTTTTTTTTTTTTTTTTTTTTGAGACGGAGTTTTGCTCTTGTTACCCAGGCTGGAGTGCAATGGCGCGATCTTGGCTCACCACAACCTCCGCTGCCTGGGTCCAGGCAATTCTCCTATCTCAACCTCCTGAGTAGCTGGGATTACAGGCATGCGCCACCATGCCCAGCTAATTTTCTGTATAGTAGAGACGGGGTTGCACCATGATGACCTGGATGGTCTTGATCTCTTGACCTCGTGATCTACCCGCCTCGGCCTCCCAAAGTGCTGGGATTACAGGCGTGAGCCACCACGCCCGGCCCAATTTTCACTGTTCTCACTCATTGACAATCAATCCAATTGGAGACTGAAGCCTATTTCTTGGTTACCATTACAGCTTTTAGAGCAAAATTTAAATAAAGGATGACAAATAGACAATCAGAAATTTACTGAATTACATACCATGAAGAAAAGAAATTCTCTCCATTACCAAAAATTAAAAACCAAAGAGATTTAAAAAATAATAACATATGAATGTTTTATGTCATAATATTCTAAAGTATGGACTCCATATTGGGACCTCCTGCATGTAAATAACACCAGCAATTGCACTTGTCAAGGGCATAAATCCTTCCAAGCCTCAGTTCCTTTATCAGTTAATGATGGAAAAGCAACATTCATAAGACTTACAATGAGCTTGAATAATGTTATATATGCAAAGCACTTAGTAAAAAGTCTGATAGACCGTAATCACTAAAGAAATAAGAGCAATAACTAAGAGTATTATTTTATTTTACATAAATTATAGCTTAATACGTTGAGGGTCTCTGATATTGAACTCATTTGCTAACTTTGGTCCTTGGTAAGGGCTATCAAGAACATCCATAATTTTGATATAATTATGGTTCTGGGGCAAAAGAATCGTGTGAGCAAATAGCAATAAATTACCAAAAAGCACACATGGATGGGTGGTATTATATTTGGCATTTTTCTTTAAAAGAGAGAGTTCTCCCAAATTTATATCAAAATATGTTCAGGATATCTTACATATGTAAACTAACATAACACTGAAGAAGATATTTGTACTACCTTTGTATGCGTAGTAAAAGTTAGGAATAGGGAGGTTATGTTGCTTGATCAGAAACAAACAGCTGGTGTGTGACAGAGCTAAGTCAGAAATGTAGGTCTATGGTACCTTTTAAACCACCAAACTTCCTCTTCATATGGGGAAATAACAGCAAGGGATGTGTAGGAAAAGCACTATGGAAGCCTAACAGAGAGAGCAATGGCTTTCTGTCAGAGTAGTTAATGATAGCTTCATGAGAGACCTGGAATTTGACCCAGGCCTTATATGAACCACATAATTGGCAGATTTGATATATGAGAGAATAGCCTATTCAGAACAATATAATGAGAAAATATCTGAAATTCTTAAACATTAGATATACACAATATAAATTATTTGGCATCCAGGCATAATGGTTGAAACAATTAGCAAAGGGGGTTGACAGCAGACCATGAGAGGATACACATAGAATGATAATAACAGCAACAAAAATAATCATCAGCCCTCACTGAGTCTACCTGATATGCTATCTATTGAATTATAAATTTTAGATAATTAATTCTTTATAATAATTTTCATTGTTGCATATTTAGAACAGAAATGTTATAAAATGTATTAAGACATGCTTATCTTAATTTTACAGATATATCAATTGATAATATATTTCAGGTATTTTCCTTAGCATCTGATGAACTGAGGGTCTGCCCTCTTATGACCTAGAATTAATTTTGACCAAGAAACCAGGCAGGCCATCTGAAATGAAACCACCTCCCGATTTGGACAGGGAAAATGGATCCCAATTCTAACAGTCTAATTGCATTTTATCCTCAATATCAATATGACTGCTGTATTAGTCCATTTTCATGATGCTGATAAAGACATACCTGATACTGCAAAATTTACAAAAGAAAGAGGTTTAATTGGACTTACAGTTCCACATGGCAGGGTAAGCCTTAAAACCATGGTGGAAGGCAAGGAGGAGCAAGTCATGTCTTACCCATATGGCAGCAGGCAAAGAGAGAGAGAGCTGGTTCAAGGGAACTCCTCTTTTTAAAGCAATCAGATCTTTTGAGACTTATTTATTATTATGAGAACAGAACAGGAAATACTTGCCTCCATGATTCATTTACCTTCCATTGGGTCCCTCCCACAATATATGGGAATTCAAAATGAGATTTGGGTGGGGACACAGCCAAACCATATCAACCTTCATTTTACTTTAATTAAGTTAAAGTAAAGTTGTATCTTTCTAGGGATCTACTTACCTGTCTTGATTGAAAATAGACCTTTATTTTGATGTATTAGACCCTTTAATTCAAATTGGTATATATTTTCTCAATTATTATAGCCACCTATTCTGACTAGTCTTATTTGTCATAGATTGATTTTTATTTATCTTGGTAACTTTTTCTTCCATATCTACTATCTGTTTGTTGGCAACTATCACTATTGCCTAAGTAGTCATAATAGCTTATGTCATTTTATGGAAAAAATCTATAGAAAAGTGATCTTGTAATATGTATGATATGTGTAAATATTTTAACTTTACAAATACCCCAGTATTTTATGAATTTATAAGAAAGTTGATACTTAAACTAATGTCATAAATGATTTACATCATACAGTGCTCTCCATCTATAAAGAGTGTATATGTTTATCATCACCATGACCTCACAGTTACCCTCAGAGCTGACCTCAGAGCTGACAATAAAGATATTATTATTTGTTGTATTATAGATAGGTAAACTAAAAAAGATATTTATATTGTTGAATATCTACCATATACAATTTTATTTGGGGGTAGTTAGCCTAATTACTTCTACTAATAGATACGTAGATTAAAAATAATGACTCTTCTGATCTTACTCTTTCCTTCTTTTTTCATTGATTTTGCCTGAAGGCCTTTCATTAGAGGCCTTATTTTTCTCATATTTTCCTAAAGCACAGACATTTTATGTCAGTCCAATGAATTTAACTGCCTAAGGAATTCACCTTGCTGTATTAATATCATATATAAGGTATTCCATTAATGAATCCCAACAAAAATTATTGATACAGTATAGCTGTTTCTCACTTACACTGACTTTAATTAGTAAGCAAATATTGTTTAACCATCTATATAATGCATTTTGTTGTTGTTGTTGCTGTTGTTGTTGTATGCTTAGAATGTGAACATTAATCACATAGAAATGATCTCTTCTCCACTGGGAAGGATAAGACTTGAATATAAACAGCTACTACACAGGATAGAAATTGAATGGCATCACACAATGAGTGAATAGGATTTAGAGTAAAGGAAACCCATTGTAATTGGTAGCATAAGTAAGTTATTTATATTGTATTATGGGCATCCCTACGTGTCTTAAGGAGTACCTCATGAGTATAAAATGTGTAGGGGGGTAAGGGGACCAATAAGGGAGCAGAATCCAATCTTGTCTTCTTTTCTGCAACTAGTTCAACTTTTCGCCCGTCTGAAACTAATGCTCTATGTGTCAACACTATTTCATTTGAAGAATGAGAGCCAATGCACACCAAATAAAATAAATTTAAAAAGATTCAAAATAACATGAATAGAGAATCAGAGAGTATTTGCAGGTGAAAATTACACAGAAAAGGCTTTGGATTATAGGTAGGAACTGCATACTTACAGAGGATAGAAAATGTTAATATTTTAAAATGGTTGGCAACTCTGTGTACTGTATATTCTCCCTTATGCATAAAAGTGTTCTTCATATTTTAATATTGTTGTTTTCTTCTTTAATTTGTATGGGGTTTGAATTATTTTACATATCCATATTCAAAAAATTGAATTGGTAAGAATTTTAGTAAGACATGCACAGTACGGCACCGTCTTTATCTATATAAGTAAAACCTTCTGAAAATATTTATTTTTGAATATTTCTTATTTATTTATATACTTATAGAGATAGAAGTGTATGAGAAAGTATCATTAAACCAAACAATTTCTTTGAAAGCAGAGTGATTCACAACTGGAATTTCATTTGTCTACTCTAAAAGTAATCGACTTCACTTAAATTTTCCTGTGTCTCAGTTTGTGGTAACTCAGTAACTCATTGAAATAAATGGAATAACAATGTGTCCATTAAACTTTGCACACATTCTATGCTATTTGGGTAGCAACTTACATTTTAAATATATATACATATATATACATATACACACACACATATACACAGGTGTACATATAAATATAAACAGGTATATATTTATATATGCATAGTGAGTTTATGTATACATTTTAAAGGAATTAGATGCAGTTGCTAAATTCATGGGAGGTGACATGCTAGGTCTGAAGTAGGATGTAGCATATTAGATATTAAAATATAAGTGGATGTTAATAGACAAAAATGACCTAGATCTTCTAGGAGCCTAGGGTTTTTGAATAGCTCAAAAAGTCCTTCATCCTTTTCCAGGATGTAATTTACTCCACAGAGCCAATTATTTTTTCTCATTGAGGGATATATTTGAAGAAAACAATAAACTCCCTTCTTCTCTTGACTAGGAAAATGACCCCTGTCTTCAGTAAACTTTTTGTTTAATCTTTTTCATAATTTATTTGTAATCTAAACAAGCTATCAAATACTTGTCCCTTTATGGGAAGGTCAGAAATTGAATGTTTCAAGGAAATATTAATGTCTTGAAAAGCATAGAGTCTTCTATTGACAGAGTGGCTATAAAGATAAGATGATTTGCCCTTAGCCATAGACTGACTGGGGACAGTTACACTTATGAGGTTTCCTGACACTAAACTGATTTTGCAAAACCTTATCTCTATTGACATTCAGATGTTGCTGTGAGAAATCGCCCATAAATTAACTGTTACTTAAATTATATCAACCTTTGTGCTCTTTAAGCTTTCAGAGTACATATGTTGATTTATCCGGCTTTCCTCATGTGTGCATTTATTCACTGATTTATAAAATATTTATCAAAACCCTACATGTGACAGGCATTTAGCTAGTTCTTAAAAACACACCATGAGTGTGATAAGGCCCCTGACTAAGAGGGGTATCCGGAGTCTAAGAAGCGAGGCCGATTTGTAAGGAAAGTGAGTCCAAGCTTCAGTTCCACTACTTTCACCTTATCTCTGTTCATTGGGCATTTAAAATGTGCCAAGTAACATGCTAGGAACTAGGAGGGCAATTCAGAATGAAGATGTTTTTCTGTTCCTTGTGAAACTTAGTCTACTGGGGGCATAGAGATAAAGCAGATCATTTTAGAGTAACACTGTTTGAAGATGAGTAAAAGTTCTTTCTGACCGGGAGAAACAGACTCAACAAAAAGCATAGCACTATGTAAGTTAAATGTTCTTATGGGGTGATAAAATAACTTAATCTTCATGGTTGCAAACAGTAGACCCTATCAGAGCAGTTGTTTACTTCATAGACTATTGTTCAGCTAAGAAGTGTCCCATAGGTTAAAAATAAACTGCCTCTTACAACATGAGATTTAAAAATTTCTTTTTTTTTAAATTGCATTTTAGGTTTTGGAGTACATGTGCAGAACATGCAAGATAGTTGCATAGGTACACACATGGCAGTGTGTTTTGCTGAAGAAGTCCTTCCTTCAGGGGTCTTTGAATCTGGATTATTCCGAGAAGACAATTTGATAGGATAAGGATCCTATGAATTATAAGTTTGAGACAAGAAAACTGGAGAAAAAGTAGGAAAAAGAAAGTTAGGAAGATGCCAGTTAGCTGAATTGGCTACACTGTATGCATGTACTGGCAAAGACAGACAAAAATAGAGGACCCAAAGACAGCCAGGAGTAGTCATAATGAACAACCTGGCCTCCTCACACGAGTATCTGAGATACCTTGGAGGTGCGGCTATGAGATAGTGATATGAAACTACCTGGATTCTATATTTTCAAAATTTGAACATCTATTTCTAAATTCTTAACTCAGTCATATTTCAAATACCAGAATACTGTGGGTTGAAAGTTCATTGGTTTCAGGTGAAGGGCAGATGATGTGGTCTTCAGTATGGACAGCTAAGATATAAACTGTCAAAGAGATACTATGGCTTACAGGAGAACCAAGGCATACTTTTCCCTCTAAAGTGAATATCACTCATTATTTAACATTATTTATTTAAATCAAATGCATAAATCCACATAGTTATGTGCTATAAATTACTTTTAATCACGGAACCAATAATTCAACACTATGTGTAACACAAATTTGTGTATTAAAGTATTTGTGGAAGAAACAATAAATGGAAATGGAAGGTAGAGAATGATTAGGTAATGAAAGAGAAAGATAAGAAAGCTTTCATTCTAGGCCCTTCTATTTGCTTTATTGTTAGTTATAATTTAATTATCTTACATATTTAAAATAATATAATAAATGTAGATATTTTCATAAAATATAGTTAACACAGAATATATTTTAGAATCTCTACTACCAAATGCATGCTTAATATACACAATATGATATAGTTGAAACTAAAAGAAGTGGGTGAAGTTAACTTGATAGGCTTATTTATGAATAGATAGGAAGCTAATATGTCCTGTGAAAGGTCCATCAGGTAGATAAGAGAAGAAAAAAGGCTGGGCCTAGGGAATTGCATTTTTATTATAATGTTCTTTACTACTAAAGGGAGAATTTTCATATTGCACGGATAGTATAAACAGATAGTATAAACTGCTATGTTGAATATACATCCCAATATTATTTTCTCCAATAATATCACCAATGGGCCAAGTATCTACGTTCAAGTGCAGTTAAATAAGAAACTAGAAAAAAAAAACCCCAGGAGATCAGAATTAGTAAGAACCCAGGTTGGCATAGGTATGGTGTAAATTAGATGTATAATCAAAGGGTCCAGATTTGAGACTGACAAAAGTGAAGTGTAGGAGTTAACCTTCAGTGATGTGTGCTATGCAATAGTAGAATGGGCTAAAATTCAGAGGAATCCCCAGGATTGCACACATGCTTTCAAACAGCTTGCTTTAACAAGTAGTGATGTTCATGTTCACTGGTCATTAGAGAATTTCAAATTAAACCACAATTTTATGCCAGTTAGAATGGCTATCATTAAAAAATCAGGAGAAACAGATGCTGGAGAGGAGGTAGAAAAATAGGAACAGTTTTACACTGCTGGTGGGAGTGTAAATTAGTTCAACCATTTGGAAGACAGTGTGGCAATTCCTCAAGGATCTAGGAATAGAAATTCCATTTGACCCACCAAACCCATTACTTGGTATCTACCCAAAGGATTATAAAAATTCAACTATAAGGACAGATGTATGTTTAGTGTGGCACTGTTCACAATAGCAAAGATTTGGAACCAACCCAAATGCCCATCAAATGTAGACTGGATAAAGACAGTGTGGCACATATACATCATGGAATACTATACAGCCATAAAAAAAGATGAGTTCATGTCTTTTGCAGAGACATAGATGAAACTGGAAACCATCACTCTCAGCAAACTGACACAAGAACAGAAAACCAAACACCACATGTTCTCACTTATAAGTGGGTATTGAACAATGAGAACACATCGACACAGGGAGAGGAACATCACACAGTGGGACCTGTAGGGGAGTGAGTGGGTTAGGGGAGGGAAAGCAGAGGGTGGGGGGATTGGGAGGAATAACATTAGGAGGAATACCTAATGTAGATGACGGGGGGATAGATGCAGCAAACCACCATGGCATGTTTATACCTATGTAACAAACCTGTACTTCTGCACATGTACTACAGAACTTAAAGTATCATAATTTAAAAAAAAGAAGTGGCAATGTTAAATCTGGTAGTATATTAGTCTATGAATACAAAGAAAGATGTGCACCTTTAGAGCATGTATTTGGATCTTAACAACACACACACTCATACAGTCCTGCATTGCTTAATGACCAGGATGCATTCTGAGAAATGCACTATCATATAAAAATTATAGACTATGTTTACACAGGCCTAGATGATATTGTTATTACACCCCTAGGCTGTATGGTATAACCTATTTCTCCTAAGTTACAAACCTGAAAAGCATGTCACTGCACTGAATACAGTAGACAATTGTAACACGATGATAAATATTTGTGTATCTAAACATAGGGGAGGTAAAATAAGAATATACTATTACAGTGTTATGAGACCACTATCATATATGCAGTTTATTATTGACTAAAATGTTATGTCATACATAACTGTACATTTATGACACACAATTACATGTGTATATGTAAGTCATATTATGCTAGGAGATAATAAGAAGGAATAAAACTTTCACTTCTGGTTATTTCTTAGTGATTATTCACCTCTCTATATAAATTGTATGATTTGAGCCAGACTTATAAAATGTGTAATGGGGTCATATTTCTTCAAAATATCGACTCAGATGTTTGTATTGGGTGAAGGATGAAATTAGACCTGCAGTGAGTACACAGTGCTCTACTGTATCATAATTAAGTGCATCAGAAATAATTTTCCACTTATATTTATGATCTATTGAGTACTTGGCAATATATTGGGTATTTCCATAAATATTCTCTCATTTACCTTTCAGAACAATCAGCAGATGGGGAAACTGAAACTCAAATGTCAGTCATTAAAAAATTGATCCAATAGATATACATGGGATAGAGCCAGAATTCATTCCTAGGTGTTATGATTTCAAATCTTATACTTTTTTAAAGAACAATAGTGGCAACATCTTATAATTGCAAATGATAAAAAAATGACGATATTTACATATAAGTATAAATATTTATAAGGCTAGAATTCTAAGAGTATTGGAGGCCAAACCCACACATTCTGCTTGAGAATTCTTCTGTGAGTAGGAGACAGGAGCAAACAGAGGATTATTATGATGAGAGTCAATGGGAGAGAGAAAAGATTGCAATGTCAAGATAAAATCAGTGGAACATTTTGCAGAGATCTTTCTATATTTCAAAAATAGGATGCCTTGCTTTATTAGAAGGTCCAAATATCTGTGGTCAATAATTTGGTTCTTCTGACTCTGAGCAAAAATATAAAATTGAACAGAAGCAGGCAAGAGGCTGGTGATTTCAGAAAAAAGTTCACACACGTAAGAAAAATAGGAAAACTGCATCTACTTTTACCACTGTCAAAAAGGGGAATATCACCAAATGAAGATATCTGGAATACCTACTCATTGTCACACATGGAGTCAGGAACTTATTTTGTATTTCCCATTTTAAATATCATTTAAATGCTTTGAAGGAGAAATTATGAGTTTGTGTTTCAGATGAAGAAACTAAGGCTCAAGTTAGTTTTCAAAACCACTTAATTAGTGAGAGACCAAAATAAAAAGTTCATGAATTCAAATATCAAATCTAAGTTTCCTCCACACCCTCATTAACTGAGTCTATGTCAGACCCATGTGTATATCATCAAAGTCTAACAATTTAGTATAGGCTTGCATAAAACTATATTGTGTTTTAAAATTCTGTGTGTCTTCTTTCCTTCTTGCACATAAGTCTGGAATGATTGGAAATAGCTGTAATGTAGGAGAGATATTTGATTAAAATTTTCAATTACTAGAATTTCAACTTTTTTTATTCTAAAATTTATTCAGAATTAATGTATTATGCATATACTGAGAGTGTCTAAACACTCTTCTAGAATAGGAATTACTATCATCAACAGTTCTATTTCTCAAGGAATTAATAGCATACTGGGAAAGAGAGACAAGTAAAAACAAATCAATTGTAACACAGAAAATGAAAGTTTCTAAATACGGTGCCATAAGAGCAGAAAGAAGGGAAGCCTAATCCCAAAGGGGAATGGCCAGTCAATACTTTCCAAAGATAAATTCGTACTGAGACTTAAAGACTAAGAGTTACATGATCTAAATATAAAGTACAGAAAGTGATAGAAATTGAATTGGCTTTTAACATGAGGCAAAATTATGAGGCTGCTGAAGGAAGTAGAGGCATTATCATGAACTTAGGAATTCACATTAAGAATAGTGGAGAACCTTTTACTGTTAAGGAATAGAGTGGTCAGACAAGAATTACAGTTTGAAAAAAAATGCATTTATTTCATTGTGAGGAAGTGAGAAGAAAGTAACAATTAAAGCCAGTGCATCAGTTAGATTTGCTGCCATAACAAATTACCTCCAACCTATGCTGCTTAAGATAGCAACAACACATTCTTTTTAATGTAGCCTCAGGTCAGTTTGAGGGCAGCTGATCTAAGCTGGTCCCAGTGTGAGTTGTTCCAGTCCATGTGTTTCTCATTCTTCTTAGGCCAGTGGGCAAGCTGGATATGTTCACTCAGAGACAGCAGAGATGCTAAAGAGCAAAAGAAAATTAACGATATCTCACAGACTACTGTCCTCTCCAATATAGTAGCCACTTACTACTTATGGCTATTTAAACTTGAATTTCACTTAATTAAAAGGAAATAAACTTTATAATAAAATTCCTATAGTTGCAATAGAAAGACTTCAAGTGTTTAATTGCCAGATAATTAATACTACATTTGATCACAAAGAGATGAATATTTCCATTATGATAGAAAGTTATGTTAGTTTGGCCAGGCACAGTGGCTCATGCCTATAATCCCAGCACTTTGGGAGGCCGAGGTGGGTGGATCACGAGGTCAAGAGAGCAAGACCATCCTGGTCAACAAGGTGAAACCCCGTCTCTACTAAAAATACAAAAATTAGCTGGGCATGGTGGTGCATGCCTGTAGTCCCAGCTACTCGGGAGGCTGAGGCAGGAGAATAACTTGAACCCAGAAGGCGGAGGTTGCGGTGAGCCGAGATCACGCCATTGCATTCCAGCCTGGGTAACAAGAGCGAAACTCCGTCTCAAAAAAAAAAAGAAAAAAAAAAAAAGAAAGTTATATTAGTTTTTCTACTATAACATTATTCTAAGAATTAGAAAATCTACTGACTCACTAATTCCACTTTACAATGCCCAGATTTAAAAGTTCCAGAGACTCATCAATTTGCATCTATCAGTTATTACAGATATCACAATGGCAAAGGGTGAAGAAAAACATTTGGCTCACATGAGGCCATGACAAAGGTGTGAATACATCAAAAGGAGAAGACTAGAGATCATATAAGCTAGGAATCAGTTGTTATGCTATTGTGAGGGTTAGTGGCGGTCATGATAAAAAGAATAAAAATGGAGAGAGAGATAATTTACTACCTGGAGAGATACTGAAGAGTGATTGTGGGTATGACTTGATGATCAATGGTTTTGTACTGATGGAAGAAAGCAAAAATGATGCCCAAGGTTTTTTCTTGGACTAGGTAGATAGCAGTACCACATACTGAACCAGAAAAAAAGATAGGTGAATGCTTAATGAGATAAAGCACACTAATTTCTAGAGCAGTGCAGAATACTTGAGTAATACAGTATCAGGTTCAAATTATAGTATTTATTACTAGTGATTTCATTATTGCCTTCATTCCTTATGTGTTCATTATTTCCTTCTCCATCTTCCAAAACTGCTCTTCTGAATCCTCTATTCTGATTATTGCTGTTGTCATCCATTTAGGCTCCTAAGCACATAGCAGATTTGTAATAAAAGTTAGTGGGTTTTTTTGTTTTAAGTACATCGTGGATCGATAAATGTAAAACTTATTTTTCTTCCAAAAGCAAAGGAGAGAGCTCTTGAAAATGAATCCCTTGAGTTTTAAATTCCATTTGAATATTGTCACTTTAAAATGTTGTGCTATAGTCATCAAGAATATACTTTCTTTGATATATTTTGGTTATGTTTCAAAAAATCAGCTCTGTGGACTAAAGTTCTCTCTCTCTTCATTCACTCAGTGCATGCTGATTTACTAATCCAAAGCTTACAGAATCCTTTAAGAGTCAACACACAATCTTTTTAGCAAAATCCATACCCTTCTGTAAATTCTGAGAAAAATGAAGCATAGAATCTCTTAGGCATGTGCCTAACCTTTTTGCTTATTTGTTTATGGATTGCTTGGTTTCAAGGTTAGAGGGTTGTAGAGGGAGGAATAACTTAGTGTGAAGCCAATTGTTCTGTGGGATAGATGAGAAGACTTTTAATAAAGTCCAAGTTGATCCCTATATTTGCCCTTAGCATTTATCATTAGTTTTCTTTATAGTAAAAAACTTCAAACACAGTGTGGCTTTACTGGATTTATGAGTATCTGTAGTAATTGATACATGCAAATTGATGACTCTACAGAAGTTTTGAATCTGGGCTTTATAAAGTAGAATTGGTGAGTTAGTAGATTTTCTAATTCTTAGGAAAATGTCAAAGGAACAAAGTTTCACTTCAGGATAAATAAAACTAAAAGAGTGCTAATACTTATTATGTGCTTATTCTATTAACCTGCTTACAATTTGTTAGGTGCATTTTACCTTTTTACCTGCACTATGATTTAGGAATGTGAAACTCTATTTTCCAGATGGAGAAAAGTGTGGCTTGGATGTGTTGTGTAATGAGTTGAAGATCACATGTCTAGTGTGAGGTATAAACTATACTTGAATTCAATTCTGACTTTCAAGTTTATGTTCTTAATCAATTTGCTACATTATAAGACATCTATCTATTATGATAGCATGTCCCAGTTTCAATGAACCAATACTCATTTAAATAAATTTTAAAAATAAAGTTATATTTTCTTGAGTGCCTTCTTGGTTTTGTATACATTTTTATCTTATTATTCACAAGATTTTCATCAGATTTGCTCATTTTCCTGAGATCAAATAATTAGACAGTAGTGGTAGAACCTTTTCTGAAACACAGTTCTCTTGAGTCATATTTTATGCACTTCCCTTCTTCTTGGTTTTATTTTTAATTTTATTGAAATAAGCACATTTAAATGAGATCTATCCTCTGAAGAGATTTTTATAATATCGTTATCTGCAAAATGTTATACAGCAGATCACTAAAACTTATTCATCTTGGAAAACTAAAGTTTTATATCTATTGATTAGCAACTCTTTATTTCCCTCTGCCTCCACTTTCTGGCTAGCACCATTCTATTCTTTGCTTCTAACACTTTGACAATTTTAAGTATATATGTAAGTGGAATTATGCAATATTTGTCCTTCTATAATAGCTTATTTTACTTAGCAAAATGTTCTTTAAAGTTCAGTCATGTTGCCATATATTGTGGAATTATTTCCATTTTTTTAATGTTGATCAGTATCTCATTGTATGTGTATACAACTTTTTAAAAAACTCCTTTCATTCATCCATAGACTTTTAGATTGTTTCTACATCTTTGCCTTGGGAATGGTGCTGCATGAACACAGGAGTGCTAATACCCTTTTGAGATCCTGATTTCACAGGGATAAGAATAATCTCTTCAAAAATTATGTTGGAAGAATTGAATATTCACATATAACAGAATGAAATTGAACATCTGTACAACAAAATCAGCAAAAATCAAAAGAAATTGATTAAAGATGTAAATATAGGGTCTGAAACTGCAAAATTTCTAAACGAAATTATAGAGGAAAAGACCAACTAAATAATTGGTCTTCACAATGATTTAATGGATATGACAACAAAATCACAGGCAACTAAAACAAAAATAGACAAGTGGAGCCACATCAAAGAAAAAAGCTTCTTCACAGCAAAGGAAACAGTCTACAGAATGAAAAGCAAACCTGCAGAATGGGAGAAAATATTTGCAAACCGTATATTTGATAAGGAATTAATTTCTAAAATATGTACTCCTACAACTCAATAACAAAACAAACGAAGAAACAGAAATTTTAAAAAATAACACGAATAATATTACTAAAAAGCGGGGTAAGGACTTTAGCAGCCATTTTTTTCCAAGAAGACATGAAAATAACCAATAGGTATATAATGCATATAAGAAGAGATTTAACTTAACATTGGAAAAAATGCAAATTAAAACTACAATGAGATATCACCTCGCATCATTTTAAGACAGTTATCATAAATAAAAAAGCAGAAGACAAGTGTTGGTGAGAATGTGGAGAAATGGGAATCCTACACACTGTTGGTGGGAATGCTAAATGGTATAGCCACCATGGAAAAACGGTATGGAAAATTCCTCAAAATATTAAAAATTAGAGTACCATATGATCCAAAAATTCAGCTCATCATTTTAATCATGGTTTTGAATGTAGGGAGGTATGAGGATGCATATGCCTCTTGGCTTTAAAGAGCCAAGGCATTAAAAGAAGGAGTGGGACCTGTTTCTGACTCTTTCCTGGAAGTGAGCAATGATTTCAATTATGCTTTCAACAACTAGGAAGAAATTACTCTCCAGTAACATCACCTCTTCCTGTCTTTCTGTCTTGCTCCTTACAAACTTGCAAGAATAGTTTTCACAGAAGACTCTGTCTTTCATTACTTAGAATTTAATGCTGAAAACACTACATACCTCTTACTAACCATATGACAATGAGAAAGACACATAGTCATTTTAACATCAGTTTGTTCATTTTTAATAATAAAACCTATCTCACAACATCACTTTAAGCAGAAATTAGCTAAATTCTGGGGGTAAATTAAGCTTACAATGAGATATAATTGACAAATTGATTTCTAAAACCAGATTTTTTTTAATCAAAAAGAGAACATTGATTAATAAGAGGCAAATCAAAAGCAAATTCCCATTCACGATTGCTACAAGAAGAATAAAATACCTAAGAATACAACTTAAAAAGGAGATAAAGGACCTCTTCAAGGAGAACTACAAATCACTGCTCCAGGAAATAAGAGAAGACAGAAACAGATGGAAAAACATTCCATGCTCATGGTTAAGAAGAATAAATATTGTGAAAATGGTCATACTGCCCAAAGTAGTTTATAGATTTAACCGTATCCCCATAAAACTACCAATGACCTTCTTCACAGAACTGGAAAAAACCACTTTAAACTTCATAGGGCACCAAAAAAGAGCCTGCATAGCCAAGACAATTCTAAGTAAAAAGAACAAAGCTGGCAGCATCACACTGCCAAACTTCAAGCTATACCACAAGGCAAAAGTAATCAAAACAGCATGGTACCACTATCAAAACAGAGATATAGACCAATGGAATAGAACAGAGGCCTCCGGAGCTACACCACGCATCTACAACCATCTAATCTTTGACAAACCTGACAAAAACAAGCAATGGGTAAAGGACCCCCTGTTTAGTAAATGGTGTTGAGAAAATTGGCTAACAATGTGCAGAAAGCAGAAACTGGACCCTTCCTGACACCTTACACTGAAACTAACTCCAGATGGATTAAGGACTTGAACATAATACCTAACACCATAAAAACCCTAGAAGAAAACTAGGCAAAACCATTCAGGACATAGGCATGGGCAAGGACTTCATGACTAAAACACCAAAAGCAATGGCAACAAAAGCCAAAATAGACAAATGGGATCTAATTAAACTTCAGAGCTTCTGCACAGCAAAAGAAAGATTCATTAGAGTGAACTGGCAACCAACAGAAGAGAAAAATTTTTTTGCAATCTACCCATCTGACAAAGGGCTAATATCCAGAGTCTACAAAGAACTAAAACAGATTAACAAGAAAAAAAACAAACAAACCCATCCAAAACTGGGTGAAGGATATGAAAAGACACCTTTCAAAAGAAGACATATATGAAGCCAACAAACATATGAAAAAATGCTCATCATCACTGGTCATTAGAGAAAAGCAAATAAAAACCACATTGAGATACCATCTCATGCCAGTTAGAATGGTGGTCATTAAAAAATCTGGAGACAACAGATGCTGGAGATTCTGTGGAGAAATAGGATCACTTTTACACTGTTAGTGGGAGTGTAAATTAGTTCAACCATTGTGGAAGACAGTGTGGTGATTCCTCAAGGATCTAGAAATAGAAATTCCATTTGACCCAGCAAGCACATTACTGGGTATATACCCAAAGGATTATAAATTGTTCTGTTATAAAGACACATGCACATGCATGTTCATTGTGGCACTGTTTACAAGAGCAAAGACCTGGAACCAACCCAAATGCCCATCAATGATAGACTGAACAGGGAAAATGTGGCACATATACACCATGGAATTCCATGCAGCCATAAAAAATGATGAGTTTGTGTCCTTGGTAGGGACATGGATGAACCTGGAAACCATCATTCTCAGCAAACTGACACAAAAACAGAAAATCAAACACCGCATGTTCTCACTCATAGGTGGGTGTTGAAAAATGAGAACACTTGGACACAAATAGGGGAGTATCACACACTGGGGTCCATTGGGATGTCTATGGGAGGGATAGTGGGAGGGAGGGTGGGAAAGGGATAATGTGGGGAGAAATATCAGGTATAGGATAACATGGGGAGAAATGTCAGGTATAGGTGATGGGGGATGGTGGCAACAAACCACCTTGCCATGAATGTACCTATGCAACAATCTTGCATGATCTGCACATGTACCCCAGAATCTAAAGTACAATAATAAAATAATAATAATAATAATAATAATAGCAACAATTAAAAACTAATATGGCATCTTCCCTCTTTTTTCCTCCTTTTTCATTCTATTCCTTTTTCTCCTTCTCCCTTCTATCTCTTTTTAATCACTTCAGTTCAAAATCAATTAAATGTGTCCAAGCAAGGTAGGCATTTGGCCGGGTGAGGTCAATGGAGGGGTGAAACAGCAAAGCTATGGCCAGGGCTATCTATCAGAGCTGGACATCCACAGGGTAGAGGTGGGGTCAACCAAGCCTGGTGACCAGAGTGAAGTGCCAAAATTCCAGAATTGTGAAGAGGCTATTTTCACATTGGGAGGGCAGGTGCCTTGGGGTGTTGTAGCCTCAGTCAAGCAAGAGTGAGGAGGTCATTGTTAGAAGAGATGTCCTACTGTGTTCAGTGTTAGAGACTCTACAGGGTGACGAGGGTGTCTGCAAGGGGAGAGAGTATCTAGCAGAGGTGTTGGGAGAGTGTTTACATACAAAGTATTTGATTGAATGCATGAACATATTAAGGGAAATGGGATTTAGTCCTCTCAACACTAGATAAGGCTATAGCCCAGAGAGTAAACACTGAGATGAATTCTAAAGTGTTGGGATGGAATTACAGATACTGGTGTGAACTTTTCAGATACACAGACACATGGATTCAGATGTCAGTGTGAGTGCTTTGATGCACGCATATATCCCTTTGATCTGCCCACTGCAAGGGCCTGAGAACAGCTATGTCCAAGAGCAGGGAGTGAGCACATACCTGAGCTTAATTTTCACACATAATTTTCCCCTAAAAAAAACTCAGAGCTTCTTAGAAAAATGACTGTTTCCAGAGTTAAGACAGGGAAAGTACGAGATGAATCAGAACATCTCATTGTGCCAAAAATAAGAATTTACTCAAAGAATGATAAGGACCCATGTGAAAAGGAAACAGAAGAGATTCCCAGTAGACGTATCTGGGAACATTTAAATATCACTCACCCTTAACAGATGATAATCTATTGAATAGATTAAGAATGATCCATTTTTTTATACCATAGTAAATAAATACATAAATTGAGGATATGATATTTTATCACCTCCAAACACCTCCCCAAAAATACATATCCATCCAAAGGAAATTTTTACAATATAAATTTCCAGTAGAGAAGATTGGCAGAGATCTCGCTCGTTAAATGAACAAAGTGAACATCACCAGTAATGGGGAGTCAAACCTGTATCATCTAATAGGCTGCAATGAGACGAACATGGCATTAGATCTGTGATAGGCCTGTTAAAGATGCATAAATGGCATCTAATCCTGAAGCAACATCATACAAACCCTAATCAGCAAACAACAACAAAACCTCATAGAACTGTCTGTAGTCTTCAGATATATTAAGGTTATGACAATCAAAGAAGGTTGGGAAATTTTTGGATCAAGGTAAACCAAAATGAAATGACAACTAGATACAATGGGTAAATCTGGACTGCCTTCTTTTGTCATGAAGGATGCTGTTAAGATAACCGGCAAAACTTTAATGGGGTCTGAGGATTAGAGGGTAGTAATGTGCCAATGTTAATTTCCTGATGTTTATGGTCATATCGGATTATATAGGAGAATTCCTCCTTTGTAAGCAATGCACAGGAAAGTGTTGAGGCATGTCAGCATATTGTTACCAAATATCTTGATAAACAAAATCTCTGTTCTGTTCTTGTAAATTTCATAAAATAAAGACGTTATTCCAAAGTAAAAAAAAGGGGGGAAAGGTAAAACTGGAGTTTAATAAATGCTTTCTTTTATTCCGTTTATTTACGTATATTTATTCATTTAATTCTTAAACCATTGAGGTAAGTACTATCATAATTTGTAGTTTACAGAAAAGATAAATAGGGAATAAATAATTACATGCTTGCTTCTGTTTCTAAGGAGAAAATTTTCAGAAAGTATGTCTGGATTCAGACAACTTTGAACCTCAATCCATGCCTCAAAAGTATATGATTTGAGGCCAATTATTTATATAATTATGCAGAATTTCCTCAGTTGCATAATGAGAAGAACATTCAAGTGGTTTTGAGGAAAATAAATGGACTAATAAACATGAAATGATAAGCACAGCCGCTCACATGGGCCATGCACCTGCCTCATGTTAGCCATGATTGGGAACTCCACATGTGGCTTTGTACTGCCACAATATGTGACCAAGATGATGTAAAAAGTACCTTGGTGCTACTACATTATTCAGAAACAGAGGTTCTCAGACAACACATAGAGTTTTCCAAATAGCTTTTATTCTATGGAAATACTGCTGGATCAATTCACACAACACAGTTAGAATTTTAAGGTGAGGGTGCCTATCTTTACTAAAGTAAAAGTTGACATATTTAATATAAGAAATAGAAACCAGGATTCCAGTTCCTAATTTATCTCTTATTAATGCAGAATAGATGTAACTGAATTAACAAATATGCTTGTAATCCCAATAAATTGTGATTCCCTGAAACTACAAGGCTTGTTCAAAGTCATTATATAATTGGATATTCTGAGCTACCCTTCAAATTGAGTAGAGCAATTGTTGCTATTAATGAGAAATTTATGTTCAAGAACCTAATAATATAGTTAGTATTTACTGAATATTTTCTACCTATTAGAAAAGTACACTCTATTTAAAAGTATTATATTCCTTAACTAATTTGTGTCATCACATAACCCAGTGAAGTAGAAACCATTATTATTACTACTGAACACAAGGGATTGGGGAATACATGAAGACAGGAGTGTCCTGGTTCCGACACCATCTCTTTACCGCTATACTCCATTACTTTTAATCACCGTTACTTTTTGGCAGAAGTTGCCTAATTTCTCAAGGTTTCACAGCCTGCATGTAGCAGAGATTATATACTGATTTATTCTGTTTTTTACTCTCAGCTCTTTAAATATGTCACATTTTATTTTTTAAATTTTAATTTAGGTTCTGAGTACAGTGCAGAATGTGCAGGTTTGTTACATAGGTATACATATGCCATGGTGATTTGTTGCATCTATCAACCTATCATCTAGTTTTTAAGTCCCACATGCATTAGCAATTTGTCCTATTGCTATCCCTCACCCTCAGCCCCACCCCCGACTGGCCCTGGTGTGTGCTGTTCCTCTCCCTGTGCCCATATGTTCTCATTATTCAACTCCCACTTATGAGCGAGAACATGCCGTGTTTGGTTTTCTGTTCCTATGTTAGTTTGCTGAGAATGATGGCTTCCAGCTTCATCCATGTCCTTGCAAAGGATGTAATCTCATTCCTTTTTATGGCTGTACAGTATTTCATGGTATATATGTACATTTCATTAGCCAGTCTATTACTCATTGCCATTTGAGTTGGTTCCATGTTTTTACTATTCATAAATCCTTCATGGCCAAAATACATCCCACCAGGCCCTATCTGCAACACTGAGGATTACATTTTAACATGAGATTTTGAGGGGACAAGTATCCAAACCATGTCATTCCACCTCTGCCCCCCACATTGCCAAATATAATCATCTCTTCCCAATAGTCCCCCGAAGTCTTAACTCATTCCAATATGAAATCCAAATTCCAAAGTCTCCTGAGACTCAAAGCACTTTCCTTTTGCCTATGAGCCTGTACAATCAAAACCAAGTTATTTACTTCCAAGAAACAATAGCGATACCAGCAATAGGTGACCTTTTCATTTCACAAGGAAGAAACTGAACAAAATGAAGGGGTAACAGGCCCTAGGCAAGTCAAAACCCATCAGGGAAATCATTACATCTTAAAGCTCCAAAGTCATCCTTGGCCCCACGTCCCACATCCAGGGCATGCTGGTGCGAGTTGTGGGCTCCCAAGGTCTTGCAGCTCCACCTCTGTGGCTTTTCATGGTGCAGGCCTTGTGCATGCTCTAATTGTTTAGAGTGGAGTGTCTGTGGCTCTTCCATCCTGAAGTTTCAAGCTGTCATTTTCTCTACCATTCTTGGAGCTGGAGGACAGTGTTCCCCTTCCCACAGCTTCACTAGGCAGTGAGCAAGTGAGGACTCTGTGGAGGCGCAAATTCCATACTGGCCCTCAGCACTGCCCTAGTGGAGTACCTCTGTACCTACAGCAGGCTTCTGCCTTGGTCAGCTGGCTTTTCCATACATCCTCTGAAATCTAGGTGGGCACTGCCAAGCTTCCTTCTCTATTACATTCCACATGCCAGCAGGCTTAACGCCATGTGGAAGCTACCAAGTCTTATGGCTTACACCTTCAGCGGCCCTAGATGTACCTAGAGTTCTTTGAGCTGAGGCTGAAGCTGGAGCAGCCAGGATGGGAAATGTTGCCTTCTGAGGTGGTACAGGGCGGTGATACCCTGTTCCTGATTCACAAAACCTTTCCTTTGTCCTAGGTCTCTGGGCCCTGATGACAGAGACAGCTAGAAGTTCTCTGAAATGCCTTCCAGACCTTCATCCCATTGTCTTGGAAATTAGCACCCGCCTCCTCTCTAGTCATGTCAATCTCTCTAGCAAGTGGTTGCTCTGCATCCCACTTAGATTCTATTCCTACCACAGGGCCAGGTTACAAATTTTCCAAATTTGTATGCTCTTCTTTACTTTTAAATATCATGTGCAACTTTAAATCATATTTTGCTCCTGTTTCTGATGTAAGTTGTTGGGAGCAGCCAGGCCACACCTTGAGTGCATCACTGCTTAGAAATTTACTCTGCTAGATGCCTAGGTCATTACTCTTAATTTCAAACTTCCACTGAGCCCTAGGATAGGGACACAATGCAGCTAATTTCCTTTTTAGGACATAACGTGGTGCCCTTTGCTCCAGTTTCTAATAACTTCTGCTCTTCCATCCACGATCTCCACAACTTGGCCTTCTTCTCTGTCCATATTTCTATCAACATTTTGGTCACAACCATTTAACAAATCTCTGAGAAGCTCCAAGCTTTCCCTTATCTTCCTGCCTTCTTCTAAGGCCTCCAAACTCTTCCAACCTTTGCCCATTACCCAATTCCACACTTACTTCTGCATTTTCAGGTATCTTTATAGCACCGCCCAACTCCTGGCATCTGTGTTAGTTCATTCTTGAGTTGTTATAAAAGAATGCCTAAGACTGAGTAATTTGTGAATAAAAGAAATGTAATTGGCTCACTGTTCTGCAAGCTGTATAATTATGGCTCCGGCATCTGCTTCTGGTGAGGCCCTCACAAAGCTTACAGTCATGGCAGAAGGGTGGGGGGGGGTACTGTAACATGGTGAAAGTGGGAGCATGAGAGAGGGGATTATTTAAAACTGTTTTGAACAATCAGACCTTTTGTGAACTCAGAGTGAGAACTCACTCATTACTGCAAGCATGGCACAAAGATTTTCATAAGGAATCCACCCCCATGACCCAAACACCTCCCACCAGCCTCCACCTCCAACACTAGGGATTACATTTCAACATCAGATTTAAAGGGTACAAATATCTAAACCATATAAAGCCTCAAGTTGTATTTCACCATATCTTCCAAGTAACCTGAAAATTCCCCATGATGAGGGGACTTACTGAGGCATCCTTGGATATCACAAATACCTTAATAATGCATGAAGATTAATATATTTTTTTCTTGCACAGGCCCTTGCCCTCTCCATGCCTAGTCCACCAAGTTGCCGTTGTATCAGCATCATTTCTAGCAGAGAGAATTGCATAAATGTTATTAAGTATCCATGTTATCATGATACTTCAGCCTTACATCTTAATATCAGTGAAAATAAATACTTGGGCAGGAAACCTAGCCCCAGATGATTAGGATACATTGCCTTATTAAACAAAATGACTGATTTCCCTATGCTCTCCTGTTAAATGTGTGTATGCGTGCACATACGTCTGTGTGGATGTTTGTAAAAGTATGTATATATACGAATTGACCTCAGTTAGTTGATATCAATTCAGTTTTGATAACATAAAAGTGATATCGTCAGTTTGACCTTGACATATTTGTTTCCATGCATATGTAAGTAAAAAAAATGGTCATACTCACATAGTTCACTAAGTCAGTGTTTAGAGCTGTTTACATTAGACCATAGCTCCATATTATGGCCACAGCTTAGACCACAGCTCCATATTATGGCCACAGCTTGGTATCACAACAACACATTGTTTCCAATGAGATAGTTTCCAATCTGTTTTGAGCCCAAATTCTCAGAGACATTCATTCATTCTTGCTAAGGTACCAAAGTGATGAGTACCTAGGACCAACCTTATAAATTGTCAAAGTCTTACTTCCATAAATTATCCAGTAGGTACCTGGATAGCAAGAAAGAATGCATTCACAATTTTTAAACAGGGCATAGCAATGCAATATAAATCCCCAAATCTGTCCTCTAGTAATTTGATCACTTAGTAGGATGCATTATATTTAATTAAAACAAAACAAAAGAAATGCAGTCAATGTGGTTGACTCATATCAACAAAATTAAAGAAGCAAGTATTCCTTAAATATTTTATTAGGTAACATCTGAAAGAAATGCAAATGCTACAGTGTTAGCAGTTACTTATCTGAGAAGCATCTTAGTGTCAACTTTGGATTTAAAAATACTGATTTTCTCCACATCTCACAATCCACCTTTGTAACAAACCTGCACATGTATTATCCCTTGATTCTAAAATAAAAGTTGAATAAAAGTAATTTGTTTCTAATATTTTGATAGATCCATTGAAAGTTGTACTCTTCCCTACTTTTCACTCTCACTATCACCCAAATGAGGGAATGTTGGGGGCAAATCTTTTATGGGAATTTTGTTAATGTTAAAATATCTTGGTCAGGCATGGTGGCTCACTTCTGTAATCCCAGCACTTTGGGACATTGAGGAAGATGGATCACCTGAGGTTGTAAGTTTGATACCAACCTGACCAACGTGGAGAAACCCTGTCTCTACTAAAAAGACAAAATTAGCCAGGCATGGTGGTGCATGCCTGTAATCCCAGCTACTGGAGACAGAGGCAGGAGAATCACTTGAACCCAGGATGTGAAGGTTGTAGTGACCTGAAATCTCATAATTGCACGCCATCTTGGGCAACAAAAGCAAAACTCAGTCTCAAAAAAACAAAAACAAACAAAAAACAAAAGATCTAATGACCATAAATCACCCCACATAGAAAATGCTCAATAAATGAGTGATACTATATTTTTGTGCCTAGTGCAATTTCTTGTCTGTACAAAAACTATGAACACAAAAGTATCCCAACTACAAGAAAAAAAAAAAAGAAAAAGAAAAAAAAACACAACAAAAACACAAACTATCCTCAAATGTTTTCTTTCTGTTATTGAATGCTTGTGACCACTGTATAACTGAATTGCATTCTCTTAATGGTTTACCTCACCTAGTTTCTTCCTTTGTAGGTAAGCATTAGGTTATAATTGTATTTTTCTCCAAAAAATATGCAACCTTTTCTCTGCTTGAAAGACAAATTTGGGACTGGTTACCTCAATTCAACTGGGGCCTTGCTGAATCAAGCCTGATAAGACTTACTCTATTTCTGGTTTGCTTCTAATCCAGAAGATACTCATCTCAAGATCTTCTTGAGAATTTCTGCTTTGGTATTTACAAACCTTCTGCTAAACTTCAGTCTGTCACCTTGTGTAGATCTAGAATTCTCAAATTTTACTCAAGGAAATCAGCTATGTCCTTTAGTCTTCCCAAGTCCCTGTAAAATACTCTGCTGGTGTTTCTGTCACCCAGAAGTGAACATTGGTGAGTACAAATCCAAGATTTTCTTGCTATTTTCCAAGTTCAGCATCAAGAGATTCTTTTCAGAATGTCTGCACAAGTCAAATCACTTAAAGACTTTCCCACGTTCTTGAGTCTTAGCCTCCCCAATTCACACTGTCCCAGAAGATTCCTGCTGCCTTCAAGTAGACACTTTCTGTATTTTACTGGTTCTTGTAGAAGGAATTTTTTTTTTTTTGGTAATTTTCTAGTTTTCATTCTGTATTTTGCTGATTAAAGACAGGAGTAACTATATCCTGTTATCAACTCCCTCCCACCCAAAAGAGAAATTCCTGATTGTTTATGATTTTTAAATCTCTTGTGACTACATATTTTATTTACTTACTATTTCTTGCATGGTTATTCTCTTTAAAATCTGACAATTTTGATAAATTCCAAAGAAAATTAAATCTGATGCTTGTTATTTTTGCTGTCTTATTCATGGATTGAAAGATAATTCACTTTATTCACTTTGATGATATTTGACTGCAAACTCAAATGTATTTGATTTTAATCTATAAGAGTCTTAAGGTGCTTTTATTTGGAATATTTTCTCCAGGGAAGCTTTCTTCCTGCCAGTGTCAGGAGGCTCAACCAACTTGGGATGATTTGAGTTCTGAGATTCCCTGGCTTAGTTTAGGAATCTCAGTTTCAGGTTACCCATCTTGCAGGTGGCCTAGGATTTAGCTTTTTAAATGCAGCGTGAACTATCAGTTACCATCAGAAATATCTCCATCCTCCTTTCTTATTGCGGTTTCAGCTCATTTTTGCTTTTGCTGTTTCCATATGTTCTTTTGCTGTGGTTGGGTTCCTTTTAAAAATTATCTTTCTTTCTCTTGAATAAGTTGTTTTCTGTTCAGGATACGTAATTAGTCTATTATATTAACAATTTTTAAGGAAGATAAATTTTTTGTCAAACTGCACTTATGAAGCAGAAGTAATAGGAATTATTGGTGAATCGAGTCACATAAAATAAACAAATATTCTATTACTTAAAAATATGCTACTTGTCACATCTAAGGATACTGTAAAGAAAATAATATTTTAAAAAATATACTCCTAGAGACAAAAAGTCACCACATAAAAATATTCAGTTGTGAGCAAAAATTGGCAATTTTAAAGTTAAAGCCATTAAAATGGCAACAACATAAAAGAGAAAAATGAGCAAGATCTATACAAGCACATAATGAAAATGGTAATTAAAATGCAATAAATACATTGAGCATTCTGTAGCCCTGGATTAATCAGGAAAATGCAAATTGAGTGCTTTCAGGAAAAGGACATCAGTTCTTGTTCTTTTGATCTTGATCTTGGCCATGTGATTACTTTTGCCCAATGGAACATGAGCAGAATGACAATTTGTCACTTCCAAGCAGAAGCTTTAAGTATCATCACATTAAGTTTTATATTCTTCCTCTTCTATGAGATTGGCAATGTCTTATATATGGGCTGCTCCATCCTCCTGGGTTCGTTAGTAGAGGAGGTTTGGGGCAGAGTCATAGCCAACCTGGGATGGACATATAGAGAGGAGAACAAAACACTTTTAGATGTAAGTTGTTGAGGTTTGGGTGCTGTTTATTACTGAAGCATAATCTAGCCGTCACTGGCTGAGATCATACACTAGATAAACATTTAGACATCCATGCAATAAAACATTTATTAGATACTTTGTAAAACATTTATGAAAAATTCCTAGCAACACAGTTTGTAACGGCAAAATAATAATTATTAAAAGAAGTAGAAACAACCTACATTCCCATTAACAGAATTAGGGACAAATGAATTATGATATATCCATTCAGAATCTTCTGAGGAAATAAACATAATCCTTGTATGATTCCATTTATATGGAGTTTAAAAACATAAAATAAATAATAAATTGTTTAGGAATATGATGTTCCATTATGAAATTATGAATGAAACAGAGAACTAAAATACAAAATATTTAAGGGGATGACAATAATGTTGCTTGCCACCAAATCTCTCTGCCAGGAATGTGGGCTGCTGATGATAGAGTCTGACAGAGCCTTAAACAAAGAGTCAAATGAAGTTAATGTAGTTATGAAATAAAGAAAACCTTAGTAGCAGAGTGGGAAGGTGGACTGAAGAAGGGAAAGGAAACCATCAAGGGGCTGATTGAAGTTTCACCCCATTGTGAAACGTTGAAACCTTGTGTAGAACAACCAAGTGTGAGTTATTGCCTCTCTCCCGCAATGGAGGAGAGGGCTTCTGTATTTTTATACCCACTACTCTCACTCTTTGGTTTAAGACTATTCTCAAAAGACATTCATTCTGTGGTGCTTCTGGCTGACCAAGCAGGTGGCAAAGTGAGTTAAAGATGCTGCACCAAAAATCATTAGCTAAAAAGGTATTGTCTGTCATTTGGCAGTCGGGCCAGAGTATGCTAGAGTATTTCTTTGAAGGAAACAGAGAGACTGGACTAACCGAGATAAAAATTATAAAACACAATTTTAGGAATAAAAATAAGGAAATATTTTTACATAACAACCAGAGACATTTCACAATTCATTGTCTTATGGATAAAAATAGATTATAAAAATAAAAACCAACAATTTGAAATATTTTACTATACTTGGAACATCCATTAAAAACTGACATCAATTAATAAATGTATGAGAATGCATACTTCCTTTCATCATCAACAATATTATGTGATGTTAAACTATTACTTATGTTATTACCTATATGTTTGTGTAGACCATTATTATTTAATTTATTGTTTCACTGCACTTTTTTTTTATCTTGTTGTCCAGGTTGGAGTGCAATAGTGCAGTCTCGGCTCACCACAACCTCTGCCTCTCGATTCAAGCGATTCTCCTGCCTCAGCCTCCAGAGTAGCTGGGACTACAGGCATGTGCCACCACACCCAGTTAATTTTGTATTTTTAGTAGAGATGGGATTTCTCCATCTTGGTCAGGCTGGTCTCCAACTCCAGACTTCAGATGATCCACCCGCCTCAGCCCCCAAAATGCCTGGATTACAGACATGAGCCTCTGAACCTGGCCTGTTTTACCTTAATTTGACCTTTTAATGAATAAAATATCAAGTATAAGTAAAGTAAAACAAAAGTAAAGCAAATAAAAATTAAAATAATGGTATACACAAACATCGGTAAGAAAACAAGTAATAGTTTCGATATTACATAATATTGTTGATGACAAAAGGAAGTATGCATTCTCATACATTTTTGGAGAAAAAGTAAATTTATACCATTCCATATTTTGGTAATATTTATCAAAACACCTAGTTTTTGTCAAACGTTCTATCAAAACCTAAAATGTATAGAATCTTTTCTCCAAAGTGTCCATTTCTTGAAATTTTTGCTTTAGTTGTAACCTCCATGTGCACCACAAATTAAACCATTATTGCAGCAACAAAAAATTATCAGGTATAAATACTAATAGTATTGTCCCTGGCTAGGGAAACTAGTAATTTAGCAATGGGAGAAAAAAGTATTAAAATGTCACTCTACTCATTCATACAGATTATATTTTGTGCCATGTATGTTTATTTCTATGTCACTTATGACTTGAGAATGAAAGTCAGTGAGATAAAATCTGGCAACCTTCATCCAAACTATGAATTGACTCAGAGCTAGAAGAATGATCTTGGCCAGATGTGGTCACTCACACTTGTAATCCCAGCACTTTGGGAGGCCAAAGCAGGAGGATCGCTTGAGCCTAGGAGTTTGAGATCAGCCTGGTCAACCGAATAAGACCTCATCTCCACAACCAAATTTAAAGATTAATTGAGTGTGGTGGTGTGAACCTACATTCCCAGCTACTCAAGAGACTGAGACATGAGTGTCACTTGAGCCCAGGAAGTCTAGACTGCAATGAGCCATGTTCATGCCACTGCACTCCTCATTATTTGAGGCAGAGTGAGATCCTGCCTCAAATAATAATAATAATAAATAATGGTCTTGGAGGCTAAGAGGGACAAAAATCAGCTACACAGAGCCAAGACACGTGAAACTCAACAGCTAACTATCTTTAGCCAGAAAATCCTAACAAGAATGACACTCTTGCCATGCATATTTCTGCAGTGAGTGAACATCAAAACTAGAAAAAGAGAGTGGACATTTCTCTAATCATTTCCTATGAATCTCTTCTCATTGCGCCATGATTCCAGGACTAAAGTTTCAGGTAGAAATAGTGATTGAATGAAGCCAGGGTGTCTGTCCCTGACTGGCTATTAAGGGCCTTGGAGAGAAAGGATAATGCCCCTTCTGTGTCCATACTGGCAGACTGCATACCGCAAACCTCTAATATCACGCATGATTGGGCATCCACTAATATAAAATTGGAATTAGATTCTGAGATAAAAAAAATCAATCACTACAATTATTTTTCTCAAGTGAAAAATAAAACTGTTAAAAATAGCTTTGGCAATTAGTGGAACTACTGTTCGGTTTTCTGCAAAATCATCTTCCATAATAGCTCCATGGATGTCTCTATTCCTGAGTTATTTCTATATAAGAATTTATCCTATAAACGACTGAGATCATGTTGGTGTAGTTGGAGAACAAGTACATCCAATTCATTTTCTCCTGTGCGCTTTATGATGTTAATTTCTCTGTCCCACAGAGATAATGTTTCAGAATGATGTCTGGTGTGATTTTTCTCTTCTTAGTTCCATGCTGTTCTGATTGTTTAAAAAATCTTTTAAAGCAATAGAAACTACAGTCCTCCCTTAATCTTCTTTCTCATCATACATGTTATCTATTTTAGAGAGTTATCCTCCCCTCCTCTGTGTGTGTTTGCTGAATTTGTATGTATTACGTTAATTCACAAAGCCATTACCTTTCTCATGACTCCCGTGGAGCGTGTTTCCTTTAGCAGAGACCTTTCAGTCTTCTGATTGATCTCCTGGGAGGCTTGCATTTCTAAGTAGAGAAATGTCTCCTTTGAATATGAAATATGGTTCATATTTTCTACCTGGAGGTCATGGGCTTGAACTCAATAATTCTCTATTCTCTGCCACAGAGCATGAGTCTCAGAACCTCATTTGTTTGTTTGTGTTATTCTCTTGCCCAACAAGATGTGGACATAGGATGCAGTATGACATGGCACTGCCTTAAAAACCCCTGCCTTTTCTGGCCACTTCCTTCATAATGGCAGGAATCTGGGAAAACTGCTCTAACTTCCTGAGCCTACGAGTCCTCATTTGTTTTCCGTAACGGCTGTACTAATTTACCTTTCCACCAACAGAAAATATATGTGGCGTAGGAGAGGAGGTGAAACCAGCGTGGGGCAGGACAGTAAGAAGGGATAGAGGGTTGAGGGGAGGCATCAAGAGGAACTATTGGAGCCCGTAACACCCAGCACACTCAAACCTAGAGGTGGCCTGATGCAGGTAATGGGACTTGGCAGTAATACTTTCCATCCTATGATAAAAACTGAATTGTGCAACTTGAAAAGCAAACAGCAAAAGTTTAAAAATGAAGCTGTATGGTGTGAGAATAGGTAAGGGGACACTGCCCTACTTCCCTCCCCAAGCTCACACCTTCTATCCTTCACTGCCCCCTAGTGGAAGAGAAGAACAATATTTAGTGCATATTTGCTGTAAGGCAGAAATATTAACACTGATTTTAATGCCTAGTGTTCCATTATTGGAATGCTAAGCATGTGGGAATTACTTACATCCTACTGCTCAAGATCATCACCAAGGTCTGATTGCAAAAGTTCAAAAAATTGCATCCTCAGTCATAAATGGGTTAATACTTCTGTATTATCTGTTGTATGATTCCTCCAGTCAGGTGACAGGCAGACTATTGGAAGAGTATATGAACAGAAAAATGCTCCATGTCTTTCTTCTCTTTTTTCCTTTTTATTCCTTTTCTTATTAGAGTTTAGTTATTTTGTAAAATGCTCCATCTTAAACATATTTTCCTGAACATATTACTTACAGTGATGTTAAAGCCCATGTCCAATATCTTCAATTCCCAGGTCTTCACTGTATTTTTCTTCTTTTTTAAATTGTACTATAGATTCTGGGGTAACTGTGCAGATCTTGCAGGATTGTTGTGTAGGTACATACATGGCAAGGTGGTTTGCTGCCTCCATCACCCCGTCATCTATATATGGCATTTCTCCCCATGTTATCCCTCCTGAACCTCCCCACTCTAAGCCCCTCTAAGCCCCACCTCTATAAGCCCCACCTCTATAAGCCCCACCTCCAACAGACCCCAATGTGTGATGCTCCCCTCCCTGTGCTCATGTGTTCTCATTGTTCAATACCCACCTATGAGTGAGAATATGTGGTATTTGTTTTTCTGTTCTTGTGTCTGTTTGCTGAGAATGATAGTTTCTAGATTCATCCATGTCCCTACAAATAGCAAGAACTCATCCTTTTTATGGCTGCATAGTATTCCATGGTCTGTATGTGCCATAATTTCTATGCCCAGTCTATCATTGATGGGCATTTGTGTTGGTTCCAGGTCTTTGCTCTTGTATAGTGCTGCAATAAACATACATGTGCATGTGTCTTTATAATAGAATGATTTATAATCCTTTGGTTATATACCCAATAGTGGGATTGCTGGGTCAAATGGAATTTCTATTTCTAGATCCTTGAGGAATCGCCACACTGTCTTCCACAATGGTTGAACTAATTTACACTCCCACCAACAGTGTTAAAGTGTTCCTTTTTCTCCACATCCTCTCCAGCATCTGTTGTCTCCTGATTTTTTAATGATCGCCATTCTAACTGGCATGAGATGGTATCTCAATGTGGTTTTTATTTGCAATTCTCTGAAGACCAGTGATGATGAGCATTTTCTCATATGTTTATTGGCCTCGGAAATGTCTTCTTTTGAGAAGTGTGTGTTCACATCTTGTGCCCACTTTTGGATGAGTTTGTTTGTTTGTTTTTTCTTGTAGATCTGTCTTAGTTCTTTGTAGATTTTGGATATAAGTCCTTTGTCAGATGAGTAGATTGCAAAATCTTTTTCCCATTCTGTTGGTTGCCGGTTCACTCTGATGATTGTTTCTTTTGCTGTGCTGAAGGCCTTAAGTTTAATTAGATCCAATTTGTCAATTTTGGCTTTTGTTGCCATTGCTTTTGGTGTTGTAGTTGCTAAATCCTTGCCTATGCCTGTGTCCTGAACGGTTTTGCCTAGGTTTTCTTCTAGAAATTTTATGGTGCTAGGTTTAATGTTAAATCTTTAATCCATCTGGAGTTAATTTCAGTGTAGGGTATAAAGAAGGGATCCAGTTTCAGTTTTCTGCAGATGGCTAGCCAGTTTTCCCACACCATTTATTGGACAGGGAATTGTTTCCCCATTGCTTGTTTTTGTCATATTTGTTGAAGATCAGATGGTTGTAGATGTGTAATGTTTCTTTCAAAGCCTCTGTTCTGTTCCATTGGTCTATATCTCTGTTTTGGTACCAGTACCATGCTGTTTTGATTACTGTAGCCTTGTAGTATAGTTTGAACTCAGGTAGTGTGATTCCTCCAGCTTTGTCCTTTTTCCTTAGGGTTGCCCTGGCTATGTGGGCTCTCTTTTGGTTCCATATGAAGTTTAAAGTGATTTTTTCCAGTTCTGTGAAGATGGTCAATGGTACCTTGATGGAGATAGCATTGAATCTATAAATTACTTTGGGCAGTATGGCCATTTTCACAGTATTGATTCTTCCTAACCAAGAGCATGGAATGTTTTTCCATCTGTTTGTTTCCTCTCTTATTTCCTTGAGCAGTGGTTTGTAGTTCTCTTTTTTTTTCTATAAATAATTATTTGTTTTTTTCCTATTTTATATTGTCTCTTGTCACACACATTGATTTATTGAATTGATAAAATTCTAATCCATCTTGATATCAGAAATAAAAATTGTTAGAGACTGAAGATGATGTCTTTATCTACATAGGACTATCTTTTTCTAACATAAAGTGGGACTGTGGTGTATATCACCTTGACTCAGTTGGAGACTGAAATCATTTTGGGATTGGATTTTAGTATTGAGAAAGACAGGTCATTTCAGATACCTCAACTAAAATCTCTGGGGCTTACACCACGGTCCTATCTGGCATAGTCCTATTTACTACTTAGAGTTCTTATCTGTTTATAATCTCTGACTGCCAATTTCTGCCATTTTTACTTCTTGGTCTCTTACGAAATACCACTCAAAAAATGGAAAATGCCCTCGGGTATTAACAATGACAGAATGTAGGTTCATCTCTCTTGTTTCTTCTGAAATCTTGGCCTTTCAAACTTTGTTCATCTAGGTATCCAAGAAGTCCAGATCTTGCATCTCCAGCAACATGTCTGCATGTTTACAGCGAAGCCTTTCCTTTTGGTAGATTTATTGTACTAGAGCTTAAGAAGCAGAAAATTTCTATGAGGAAAAAGTGTATAGAATGAGGAGCCTACTTTGGTCTGTTTCAGTTCACTTAAGGGACTTGGGCATTAAAATCCCGTCTGCCTTTGTTTCTCCTTTAGACTTTTCCTCATTTTGAGTGGATTTTAGCCACCATACTGGGGTGGTAGCTGGTAATATAAACAATTCATTGACAAAGTGAAAACTTCTTTACAATCATTTTTTGTTTCTCCAAGTTTTGTTACAGCAATAGGAAGGTAGAATCAGGTTGAGATTTATGATCATTCTTTATCTCTTACTCTTTCTCTTCCACTATTGTTGGCTTGGCTGGCTTCAAGAATTTTCTGAGGTATGTGAATGAGGTTCTTTAATGTAGGAAAACAAATTATATCTTTATACTTAAGCGATTCATATTATTCCATTGTCATACTGCTGTAAAGACATATTCTAGAATGGGTAATTTATACAGAAAAGAAGTTTAATTGACTCAGAGTTCTGCATGGCTGGCAGGCCTCAGGAAACTGACAATCATGGCAGAAGGCAAAAGAGAAGCAAAGACACATCTTATAAGGTGGCAGGAGAGAGAAGGAGTGAACAAGGGAAGAAAGAAGAACCTCTTATAGAATCATCAGATCTCATTAGAACTCACTCACTAACATGAGAACAACATAGGGTAAACTGCCCCCATAATCCAATCCCCTCCCATCGTGTCCTGCCTTTTACACATGGGGATTATGAAGATTTCAATTTGAGGTAAGATTTGGGTGGGGACACAGAGCCAAACTATGTCATTGTGGCCCTAGCCCCTAAGAATCTCATGTCTGTTCATATTTCAAAACCAATCATGCCTTACCATTAGTCCCCCAAAGTCTTAATTCATTCCAACATGAACTTGAAAGTCCACAATCCAAAGTCTCATCTGAGACAAGACAAATCCCTTCTGCCTATGAGTCTGTAAAATCAAAAACAAGTTGGCAACTTCCAAGACACAATGGGCATACAGGAATTGTATAAATTTTCCCATAACAAATGGAAGAATTTGGCAAAAATAAAGCAGCTACATGCCCCATGTAAGTCTGAAACCAGGTGGGGCAAATCTGAAACCAGGTGGGGTAGTCATTAAATATCAAATCTCCAAAATAATCTCTTTTGACTCCATGTCTCACATTCAGATTACACTAATGCAAGAGATGACCTCCAACAGCCTTGGGGAACTGTACTCCTACAACTTTGCAGTGTACAGCCCCCCTCCCAGTACTTTCACAGACTGGCATTGAGTCTCTGTGACTTTCCAGGTGTGTGGTGAAAGCTGTCAGTGGATCTGCCATTCTGGAGTCTGGAATACAATTGTCCTCTTCTTATAACTTCACTAGGCATTGCCCAGTGGGGACTTTGTGTGGGGTCTGCAACCCCACATTGCCCTTCTGCACTGCCCTAGCAGAGGTTTTCCATAAGGGCTCCACCCTAGTGGTGAACTTCTGCCTGAACATCCCAGTGTCTCCATATATCCTGTGAAGTCTAGGTGGAGACTCTCAAACCTCAGTTTCTGACATCTGTGCACCTGCAGGTCCAACACCATGTGAAAGTCATCCAGCCTTGTTTACCAACTGATACACTAGTCCTCAGGATAAATTGTTATAAATATTGACTATTTTTATAATAAAAATATTCTGAAAGGTTAGAAGTAGTCCAAGAGGTCCCAAGTAGTTTTCAGAAGAAGTTTATTGTATCAAAGTGAGAATATTTAGTGTCCTGCTTTTATTTTTTTTTCTATTATTGGAAATGTAACAAAGAAGTAAATATAAAACAATAAAATAAGAGATATTTAATTTGGTAAGTAGATCAGGGTTTATCTACTTTGGCATTTGTGACACTTTGGCCTACGTAATTTTTTGCCCTGGGCCTGGAGATCTTCACATTTTAAGATGTATAGCAGCACCCTTGGCCTCTACTTACTGGATACCAGTAGAATCCTTTGCCTATAGTTGTGCAACCAATAATATTTTTACATTTTGCCTGTGTCCTTTGAGGAGCAAAACTGGCCCCAGTTTAGATACACTGGTATAGAAAGTGGTATTATAGGGGTTAGGCTAGTCATAATTGGAGGGTTTATGTGGTATTCCCAGATGAAATTAGCGTTCTTTGCAGAGTCAGAAGAGAAGGCTTGATTCTATGTCACTAAAAATATTGTCTCTCCCTCTCTAGCAGAGTACCTATAGCAGAGTTGACATATTGTGAATGTTTGGTACTTGCCTTCTCCTTGAGAAGTCAAGGAGACTGAAGTGAGCGGGAAAGAGATGCTTATGGCAAACCGGGACATTTTTTCTTAGGTAGGGGTCATCAAAAGTAGATCCGTGTAGACAACAGGCTAGGAAGAAGTGTGGTCACTAAGAGATCAGTATAAGGACAGATCACAGGTAGAACACAGACAGAAAGTCACAACAGAAACAATTCAAACCAACATAGTTTATCTTGGGCATAGGGGCTCACAGAAATGCTCAATTGCCAAGGCAGTGTGCAGGTATTTAGGCAGAATTGAGTTTAAAGGCAGTGAGCTGCATTTTCATTCAGAAAACCATATATTTATTAAAACTATCTTATGAAAGAATATATATGCATTAAGGGAAATGTAATTAATGTTGAATAAGCAAAAAACATCACTTATCAAAAAGTAATTCCTATGAAACTGGGTTTTGTAAAAAAATGTGTGGAATATAATAAACAGTGGTGATTTCTGTCTATTAGTTCTTTAAAAGTTTATTTCTTAGGTTTCTCTGTATTTCTTCAATGTTTTTATATGTAGTTATTTTATTTTAGCTAAAGATAGGGATGACAAACAGTAGTAAGGATTGAGTTGTAGGTTGCCGCAGCGTCTAGGGGAACAGAGAAATGTCCCAGGATGAAAAGAAATGAAGTGTGCTCAACAGCAGAGACATAGAATCAGCCTAAATGCTCATCAATGGTAGACTGGATAAAGAAAATGTAGTACATTTATACCACAGAATACCATGCAGCCATAAAAAAAGAACAAATCTTAACCCTTACAGGGACATGGAAGGAGATTCAGGACATTATCCTTAGTAAACTAACACAGCAACACAAAACCAAATACCGCATGCTGTCACTTATAAATGAAAGCTAATTGATGAGGACACATGGACACATAGAGAGGAACAACACACACTAGGGCCTTTGAACGGTGGAAGGTAAGAGGAGGGGAGGATCAGGAAAAAAGATGACTGGAAACTAAGCTGAATACCTAGGTAACAAAACCATCTGTACAACAAACCCCATGACACAAGTTTACCTATATAACAAAGCTTCACACGTACCCCCGAACTTAAAAGTTAAAAAAGTGAGGTGTTGAGGTGTGTTTATCTGATGCCCTGAACATTTTTGAGATAAAAGTGCACCCATCTAGGAAACCTTAATCCCTTGTTACTTCCTTTGTTGACTGGGTTCTCTGTCCTCTTAGTTGTGCATAGCTGCCAGATAGAAAACTGAATTCAAAGTGATAAACAAATTGATCAGAAAGTGGCTATGTTTGTCTTATTTTTTCATGTATAGACTAATTTATTTTTTCTGTTTTTAACTATGATTCACAAAATGGAATTATGATGAACTAAGTGTCTAGAAATCATAAAACTAAACATAAATATTGCTGTATGATTTTTGAGCAATTGAATGAACTCTACTTGATTTTAAACATGGGCCATTTTATTAATTTCCATAAATTTGTCAGTGGGTTTTTAGTATTTACCCTTTGCAAATTACAGAAACAGGTTGAGAGAGATTAAACAATTTATTTTAGTTCCCCACCTGGTAACTGACAGAACCATGATTGGTAACAAAGGATTTGTATTGATTTGTCTGAAACTAAATCTCAACTTTTGTCCACTATGCCTTGCTGCCAATAATCATGTGAAAATTTTTGCCCAGTGAATTTATATAGTTTTGACTTCTTCTGGGGAAAAACAAAAACAACTATTTTCTGTGCCTTAAAACTCAATGGCAGGTTCCAAATTTCTTTTATTTTTGAATTTGAATTTATTTTCCTCCAGCTCTTAAGGAGCCAATTGAAGAGAGCCTGAAGTCAGTGAGGCTTTGCTTTTAGCACAGCCTACTCATTCGATCTGCAAACTCCATCCCTGAGGAGTGAAAGTCATCAAATTTCATTTCTGTAACATTCGTTTAGGAAGAGACTTTCCCCTCTCACCAGCTAAATTGTCTTTTACTTTGTAAACTGTTTCTATTTTTCAACAATTACATTACAATGTGTTCAATTCTAACCACCCTGCTGCTCAATCCTTTATAAACCCAAATAAAGAAATAGTCATATAAGCAAGAAACATCAAAAAGTAAATAAAAGGCAGATATTGCTTCAGATGACTCTCCATTTGCTGAGGACAAAAAAGCAATTTAACATTTTATATTTTATATTTATTATTGCATTGTTCTTTTGTTTACCTTGTAACAAGTGGAAGCCTGATAGCATCTGTCACCCTCCCACAATTTAATTACATATTCCATATCTTTATTCTCACTTGGCACTGTCTTTGCTTGCCTAGAGCTGTCTTACCCACCACTTCCAAGTTCATCTTGCATGATTTTTGTAATTAAGTGAGTGGCAAGTTAGCTACCTCCATCCTTAAATTGAACATTTCATAGTTTGAAAGCACTTCTAATAAACTTCCTTGAATCTGAATCCCCATTAATTCCCCATCTTCCCCTGATGACTCAATTATCTCCTCAGGGGAGAATCTGTTCAATACCAAGAATTACCTTTCCTCCACAGAGGGGGGACTAGAAACAATGATTTTAAAACCCTCTTTCTTTCACTCTATGTCTTCGATGAATAATTTATATTCGTGACAATCTGTTTTCTGTTTTCCTGATTCTTAGTATTGAAAACCTTGTAAAGAACATATTCACCCTGTCTCATTACTTTCTGCAGAGAGTACTGAAAGCCTCCTGGTTCTAGCTACTCCTTGGATTCACCTTCATTCAGGGTTATAAAAAAATAATGAGCTTTCTCCTATTGCTTTAAGTTATGTCTCTTCTTATTCAAAATTCTGTTATTTACTAAAAAGTTTAGCATCCTTCTAGAGAAAGCAAAGTGCTTTTATTCCTGTGCCATCACTTTTCTTAATATGAAGGTATTACCTGCCAATTGTAGGAAAAAATAGAAAAGCAGAAAATAATACATATAATCTGTCCTAAACTCCACCATCATGAGATAAGTAATGCCAAATAAGAAACATGCACACATACGCACACAATAAATTGTACACTATCTGTATTGAATGCACCAATAGTATACTACCCATTCACGTATTTCATCACACACATGTAGAAGCTCATAGATGATGTTTGTTAGTGCTCTTTCCTTAATTTATTCTACACAGAAGTTCCTCAGAAATATCTCTCATTTGGGTTGAAGGATTAATAAGTTAGAAGAGCAGAATTGAGGTGACAGACGCTAATTATTTAGTGAGCACCTATCAGGTGCCAAGCACTGTTTTAGTCCCAGGTTGGGAAAACACAGTATGTGCTTTCCGCTCTAAAATAGTTAATGGTCTAACTGAGAAGAGGCAATAAACTAGTAAATATGGTGCAAAGAAATAGGTCCTATGATATTAAAAACTATACTTTGAATTCAAAAGATAGAATTCCTGTTTAAATATCTTTTTTCTTGCAACTATTGTTGGCTTATGTTCATGTTGCTATAAAGAGTTGAACATTATTATATTCCCTTACCACATCATTTAAGAATAAAATGTTTATTGGAGTATTTTGGTTCCCTATAATGAAACCTGGATTTGAAACCTCAACCATACAACTTGAACTTTCGTTGATGATAGATAGTAATTCTGAAAATTGGATATTTAAATTGGAGATGATTGATTATTATTGCATTGTTCTGCTGAAAATCCTCCATTAGTTCCCTATTGCTAACAAATGGGCACGTCTTAGACAGACTTTCCATTTCCTTCAAAATTTAGGTCCATTCTTACCTCTTCAAGTATGTTTTCTACTCCTGTTACCCCTGGGTCCTGGTGTTCCAGTAAACATATGTTGCTACATTCTGTTCATGGTCAACTCTTTCTATCTTCTCTTTCCCTGTGTGGTTTCTTCTGTCTGGAACACAATTCACATGTCCATGTGACTTCCACCCTCCAATTGAGTAACTGCAATGCCCAATTCTCTCCTCTGGGAGTAACAGGTTTCAGTGAAACCCCATGACACTTTAATGGTGGCTCTGTAGCTTGTACTAAAGCTAACTGTGAACATGAACCTCTCCTCTGCTGGTGGACAATGAGACTCTTCAGAGAAGAGCCTGAGGCACTGCTGCCTCCTTCTCACTGTCACATGTACAACTGGGACTCAGATATATTGAATGAGTAAACTAATTAATTTGATTTCCTTATACCATTGCCCTACTATATTGACTTTAATATGCTTCCAAATATAAAATAATATGAGCTACAAAGCAGACTGAAATATGAATTTAAACAAAATAGAGTAAAAGTTATGACATAAACTTATAAAACAGCAAAATGGAATGTAAATATATATATATTTATATTGTGATATATATATATATCTCACAAATGTTCAATATACTAACATGCAAAAGAGAAAAAAAAAAACTCCTCCTCATGTTCATCTTTTCTGTCTAGAATAATTTCTTAAAATGAAAAGGCATTTTAAGTATTTTTAGAGCTAAGAGTTTGAGACAGTCTCATCTAGTGAGAAAAGCATTAGAGTTCAACAAAAAGACATTCATTCAAGTCCAACTTTCTAATATACTATCTGGAAACCTCGCATAACTCACCTGAACGTTTATGTCAATTTCTTCACATGTATTATAGCCATGATATCAAGCAATCATGGAGAAGATCAATACAGATATGTTTTGGCAAATTGCTCTAGTAAGTTATGAAACCCCGATATAAACATGAGGTACTATTGCTGAAGCAAGAGCCATTTTCAAATTATTTATTGGTTGAAAACCATGTTTTAACAGAATTCAAAATTAATCTGAAAACTAAAACCATGCTAAAAAAAAACAAGAATAGAAATATCACAATATTCTGAAACTCATCCCTGGCTGAACAGTTACATAGCACTGCAGCCTCTGGATGATGGGTAGGAACACTGTTCTTCTGTCTTAACTCAAGAATCAGTTTGTGTTTGCTGATGATTTTGGGTGCTGGGTTTGATTACTGTTATTTCTACTGAATAACTCTGACATCATGGTGATGGTTTTGCTTTAGCTGAAGGTCACAGCTGTCTGTAGGGAGTGTCTACAATGCATTTCACTATCCATATCTGCAATAACCGTCTTTTATGCTGCATTTCTCTCATTCAAATCTTTATACCAATACCGTAGCCTTTCACCCTTTAAAAAAGATAAGAACAGTCCTTCAATCATTGAACAACTGGTTAGTACATTGTAGCTGTCTGTATGTAGCAAAAATGACAGGGCATGTAGTGCAAATTATGCAGAACAAAGGCTTTGAGGCAGGGAGACACAACCTGAAGTCTTAATATCACATGGTTGACCTTGAAAAAGTTACCCTAATAGTGTTCAATTTCAACTTCATCTGCAATACACAAATAAATGAAAGCGAGAGTGGCCTCAATTTGTTGTGAGATTATTAAAGTAACATGTGAAAACTCTTCATAAACTATAAAATAGTGCTCTAATATTATTTATTATATTGTAAAAATGCTTTCAGTTCTTTTTTAAATAAGGCTAAATAGGGCGCAATATTTTTAGAATTACTGAATGAGAAAGAGTTTGGAATTCTTGAGGGTGGTGGTGATGAATAGAGAAATTGCTTGTTAATTAATTATCCACTGGGTGGAGCAGCGAAGTGGCATCAGGACCATAAAGAATGCAGGTGACAAGTCAGCTGCTTGCCTTCCAGGAGGGATCTAACCTGCCTCTAACTTCCTGGCTTCAGAGAAACACAGTTGCACTCCAGTCTTGACTGCTTAACACAGGTATTCCCCTGCTTTCTCTTTATCTTTGGCATCTACATGATATCCTAACACCTGATTCATACCATATTATTTTCCTCTCTGGAAAGTGACTCGTATGGTACATGTCAGACAGCGCTACCAAAGAGACAGCCTTAGGCCTGGGCCAAAAAGTCTTGGATTCAAGCTTTGTCTCTGACACTGGTGAACTTATGAATTCGTTAAAGGAAATCCATCTTCCTCAACCTGGGCGCCCTCATTTTTCAGAAACAAAAAGTTACATCGCAAAGAATTGAAATAATGGTTAAGCGTGATAACTTAACTGAAAGTACCAAATAGCTGCCTGATAACACACATTCAAACAAAAACAAGTCTTTTCAAATGTTGTTGCCTTCTCTCAAAACTTTGTGAGAATCTTCAACACAAAACTCATAGTGCTATGTAGAGTTGCTTAGGAATAATTTCAAATTCTAGTACTAGCGTATTGGTGAACAATACAGAACAAGCACCAGGATGTAAGTAGGTGACAAGCCCAGACAGATGTTATTTGGGGTTTGAGGCAGGTTCATTGCTGAGCTTTTGGAAATAGTATCAAAGTGAAAATTACATTATTCTCATTGAACCCATAGCAAGAGTTAGAGAACCCTAGTATTTGAGTCTTCATAGGATGTGATCCTAAATTGCAAAGATTGTGTTTCAGGAATTTTGTCTGGGGCCCATGAGTCTGCATGATTAACAAGCATCCTGAATGAGTTTGATTGTGGTTGTCCAGCGTCCAGGAACCACATTTTAAGACGCTTTATAACATTTTTTTCACAGAGAGGATAGCTGTAGCCCATGACAGTAAAGCTGATGAATTAAGTCTGCTCAAGTAGCATTAATGTTATCTACCATGATAGGGGAATAGAAAATTTATGAAAGTGGTACAATTGACTGAGGCATCTGGGATTGCTCATTTCATCATCTTGCGCTATTTTCAGATGCTGAAAGAATAGAAACAAAGTTCGATGATGAAACAGCTTTTAAAGCATAGCCAAAGCCTGGCATTTCCCAGCTGGTGAAATAAGGTCTACAGTGCATTTTTAAAGTTGTATACATTATTATTGTGCCTTCTATATACAACATCATAAATGTAAAATTGAATGAAAAGCTCATGAAAAAGAAAAACATAAAAATAAAAGCATTTCAAAGCTTAAAATATATTGTGAAGAAAAATATTCATAAATTTTACTATATTAAACTTTTCTATACAATAAAAATCTTATAAATATGTTAAATTAGGAATTATAAACCAGAAAAATATTTGCAATATGTATGATATATTAGGTGCACATATAATTTTGTATAAACAATTCTTGAGTCAATGGAAATTCATACTTACAGCAAAAGAAAAAAATTGGAAGACAAGGAACAAAATTTTAAAAGAGGAAATGCAAATGTTAATAAGCATAAGAGAAATATATAATTTCATTGATAGCATTTGATCTTCTGAGAGGTGCTACCGAATAATAAAATCCATCCTAGAATTCTCAATCTTGTCCTCTTATCTGCTACACTTAGCATGATTTGGAAGGTGAGAAGTAAGCAAGCTTTCAGAAATTGATATCGCCTGAGGTGAGTCCTAAATAATCGATGGAAATCAGTGAGATGAAGACAAACTTTCTAGCCAGTGCAATCACACTGTGAAAGAAAAGTATGCTAAAGGAGTATATAAATGCACACAGTTTCAGGTTGCTGGAGAGTGAAGTGCGTGGTAGAATTGCCTGAAGCAGAAGCTGAAAGGTAAGCCAGGTGACTGAGAGTCTTGAATGGCAAGCTAAGGGTTTGGTTGTATAATACGGGCAGGGAGACATTTTTTTAAAAAATCAACTAGAGTGCACCTGTGGTCTCAGCTACTTGGGAGTTTGAGGAGGGAGGATCGCTTGAGCCCAGGAGGTCAAGGCTGCAGTGAACTAACATCACGCAACTGCACTCCACCCTGCCTGGTGACAATATATTCCAGCCTGGTGACAAAGCAAGACGATGTCTTAAAAATTAAAAAAAAAAAAAGGAAAGGAAAAGAGAGAAATATAAGGCAGAACAATACAAAAACAAGCAACTGAAAAGACTAGGCCATCCATGTATGTTTCTTTTTTTTATTATTGCATCCATTTTTGCAATGAAAGTCTATTAGGTAATGATCATCTGCCATTTTCATAAACTATGGGTCAAATGATGTCATTCCTCTGTTCAAAGTCCTTCTATGTTTTGTTGTATTTTACCTACCTCCCTAAGTCAAAGTTGTTACTATGAGAATAGCTCTCAGACCCCAAACTCATTTAAAGAGGATCAGGTAAAAGTGGATTTGAGCCTATAATCCTAGCACTTTGGGAAGCTAAGGAGGGCAGATTACCTAAGGTCAGGAGTTCCAGACAAGCCTGGCCAACATGGTGAAACTCCATCTCTAGTAAAAATGCAAAATTTAGCCAGGTGTGGTGGCTAACACCTCTAATCCCAGCTATTCAGGAGACTGAGGCAGGAGAATCGCTTGAACCTGGGAGGTGGAGGTTGCAGCAAGCCAAGATGGTGCCACAGAGTGAAACTCTGTCTTAAAAAAAAGTGGATTTGAATTAAATGGAAGATATTAGTTTATTCTTGGGAGCTGTATCAAAACAATGGAATGAAATGTTAATATCTCCCTACCTACAAAGCCCCCGTTGGACCAAACATCCTCTCTTCCTCCTTCAAAGCTCTAGCCTTTGGATGCTTATCTCCACAGTGATATTAGTAATCAACCCATTGCTTTTAAGGATAAAGGGAAACTTGCTTATGAGTATGGAGGACTCTTAAGACTCTCCTAGTATTTGGTAGTGAAAAATTCCATTTCCAAGATAAAGAGTAGCATGAATGCCTATTGCATTACCCACATCTTATAGGAAAATATTTGCATGTGAAACTGAAATTACTGGGCCCCAGGAAATATGTGATTCCTGCCATATTAGGAAGCTAAGGATGAAGGATGTGGAGTCTGTCTTCAGTTGAGGATGACACTGAGCAAGACTTAGGCCCCTAAGAGGGCAAAGCCTGTGAGAATGCAGTAGCGGCATTCTGCAGCAGTGAGAAGAAACCTAAACATGAAATGAGGTGTGATCTGATTGGGCACCATGTGTATTTGTTTCCCAGGATCTACTGTAACAAGTTTTCATGATCTAGGTGGCTTAACACAACAGAAATTTACTGTCTCATAGTTGTGAAGGACAGCACAGTTGTCGGTAGAATCCTCTCCCTGAAGTCCATGGGGAGCATTGACTCTAGCTGACTCCTTGAGAGTAATGTGATGGTGTGGGCATCAGCAGGCACCCAATTGTAAGCTGATTCTCAGAATTAGAAATGGTTCAGAAGAGCAGGTGCTAGCTCTTGTTCTGCCACTTACTTGCTGCACTATTTCAGAGAGGTCACATAATTTCTCCGCGTCTCAATTTTCTCAGCTAAATTCAGGTCTAAAAATGCTTATCCTGCCTAGCCATTAGGTGTTGAGATGCTCAGTGGATATGATCGCACATTAAATTTCCAAATGAAACTTAAAGAGCATGAGAATGCTTAGAAACTGTTCTCATCTTGCTTTGTCTTTTGTTTCCTAAATCTTTCATTTTTCCAGGATGACTTGAGAATACCAGAACTATTTTTTTTTCCGAACAATACAACTTATTTTAATATGTTATTACCATTCCAGGTAAGTTATCCATAAATGCAAGTACTGGTCCTTAGATCTTGATTCAAAATAACTGTCAGAAAACTTGTATAATAATCATCATAATGGTAGTAAGTGCCATGTGAGGCTCAAACCATTACCCTTGACTTAGCAGATATAATATTATAAATATCCTTTAACTAAGCTTACTTGCTTTAAAACACAAACAGCTATTTGTCTACACATAGTCACGATTTGCAAATCTCACAGAAATGCCAGAAAGCGATAAGGCTGCATTTGGTCTCATTGAAGCTTAGCAGTAGCCCAAGAACCTGAAAGTCGGTAAGTGCCAGGAGCAAGTTTCATGCTATATATGTGTGATATGTGACTTCAGATCTTGTGCATTTAAATTCCAGCTTTAAAATTCTGAACTCCAAGAACTGTTTTTTTCTTCTAATTGCACTGCATATAGAAATGTTGCTTGTATCACATTTCATAGAGATTAACTAAGTCACTTTTTGATGATGCATTGTTATAGATCATTATTATGAATTATGGAATACATGTGAATATTGTAAAACACCATTTCAGAATCTTTCTAAAGGATTACTTGATTTTTTTTTTTTTGCTGATTTGACCAAGTAAAATGATATACTAAGTTAAAGAATCTGTAATATAAAATATGTCTTGGTTCCTACATGTCTAGCTGGAACATGGAACAGTATTTTTTTTTTTTTTTTGAGACGGAGTCTCGCTCTCGTTACCCAGACTGGAGTGCAATGGCGCAATCTCAGCTCACCGCAACCTCCGACTCCCGGGTTCAGGCAATTCTCCTGCCTCAGCCTCCCGAGTAGCTGGGATTACAGGCACGCGCCACCATGTCCAGCTAATTTTTTGTATTTTGAGTAGAGACGGGGTTTCACCATGTTGACCAGGATGGTCTCGATCTCTGGACCTCGTGATCCACCCGCCTCGGCCTCCCAAAGTGCTGGGGGAACAGTATTTTTTAAGTAAATGTACTGACTACTGTATTTTGCTAATATTTATTTGCAGTTTATTTATTTAAAGCAATAGGTAAGAATAGAGTGAAGTTTTCTTTTTAATGATGTCTTTGTCAGTTTAGCTACACCAATTGAGCTAGCCCCAAAATTGTACTTGCAAGACTCTTCTTCCCTTTTTTACATTTTTTGTATGATCAAAAACAATTTGTGTAGCATATGAGTGATTTGTTACTTGAAAGTTTGAAAGCACTCATCTATAAAACACTGCCTAGAGCAGACATTTTGAGGTAATATTATAATCTTAAATTTTCTCCTTTTCATTGATCTATTCATTTATTCTACTTTCCTTAATCAATTTACAAAATTATATTGTGCTGAAAATTATTCATTTTCTTAAGGTTTTTTTTAACTTATTAGCATAGATTTCAATTCATTCCTATTTTAAACACCTCATGTGTCTATCATTATATTTCCCTTTTCTGAGGTTTGGGTACCCTTTATTCTTAATAACATTTTCCATAACCTATATTCTATTCTATTTTTTATCCTTTCTTAATTTTATTTATCTATTTATTTCCCAGAATTCTGAGATAATGTCTCATCATTTTCTTTACCACTTCACAATTCTTAACTATTGAATCTTCTATCCACTGAAATAGTTATAATATTTCATGAGCTTAAATTCATCTTAAGAAAAATGGTTTCTTTTTCATGAATATTTCCTAAGTTCACACCATAGTTTCTTTATAACTCTTTGTTTTAATACCTTTAGGTAAATGATTAAACTTTCAAGTTTCCGACCATTTCCCCTCTCTTCTCCAACACAGCATCCGGGTTATGAGTGCCTCTGTGCATTTTAGAATAGTCAGCAGCCTCGTCTGCAGAGAATCTTCCTCCTTCTCTAGTCTCTGCAGAGGAGCTGAGTTGGCTGCTTTTTCAGGTGAGCACTGAGGCACAATCTTCCCAATCCTTGGCATTCTTCTCCAGAGAATAGCAACTGTTTTAGCTCACTGTGGGGCTCTATTCCTAATATCAAATTTACTGGTAATGGTGGTGGGTGAAGGCTTGAAATAAGAGAATCTAAATTGGAAGTTATTAAATCTTCCCAAGGTGGGATGCTTTTTACATCTTGCTGAATTAAATTCTTTTCTAGCATTTTCTCCTACTTTGGAAGAGTATCAGTGTTGTTATAGTTGTATCATGTAGACTTTTTTCATTATTACACAGCGTTATTGATGCCTTCTTTGGAAATAGTTGTTATAATAATAATGATAGCATACTGACAGTAGGGATGTCTATTTCTCTATCCACACACTATCGTCTTGTTTCTAAAAGCATAAGTTCTCCTTTCTGGGAGAGACTTCATTGCATGTTGTGAGAGAAGCATAGCTCTCCCCTATTCCCTTGCTTCTGTCATGAGGAAGGGTACTTGACTAAAACTGACTAATAAGAATGTTCCATCCTCTTACCCTGAGTAATGAGTGCAAGGATGGATGTTTAACAGCATCTGCTGTAGGCAGATTCTAGGAACAATTAAAACATTTAAGGAATATTTAATAGCTATGATATTTTCGCAGTAATTTTCCTCAGATACCTGGAGAAATCTGTCTATGGAAGATAAAAGGCAGCTCCCCCCCCACACACACAAAATCAATCATGCCAGATTTGGACAAATAGGGAATTTTGATGCTATTATTTCAGCTCCCATTCCCTTTCCACCCCACCTCCGATTTGGTTCTAAAACCAAATCTAACCACAATCATTTCAATTATATTCTAAAAATATCATCTGTTTTATCATTAAGAAAGTTTTCATTTGGGTTTCAAATACTAAAGAACAAAAGAGTTCTCACAAAAAAGGTTTTTCTATCTAAATGTTATAGAATGATGTAGGAAGAAAGTTCATAATCAAATTGACTGCCCTTCTCAGATATTTCACTTGACTAATTGTGAAGACTAGTCATGAAGTTGAAGAAGGTAAAAGAGGATGAGGCTGGGCAAGTTGGAATGCAGACTTTCAGTTCATTTTTTTGTTTTGAGGTAGAATCTTACTTGTCTTCCAAGCTGGAGTTCCCTGGTGCAATCTTAGCTCACTACCATCTCTGTCTCCCAGGTTCAAGTGCCAAGTAGCTGGGATTACAGGCATATGCCACCACTCCCAACTAATTTTTGTATTTTTAGTAGAGCCTGTGTCTCACCATGTTGGCCATGCTGGTCTTGAACCCCGACCTCAAGTGATCTGCCCACCTCGGAGTTCAGTTCCTTTAGCTTGAGAAAGAAGTTGGTATCATGGAAAGGGCCAAATTTTTGCAATCAGAGAAT
>CAUYOR010041152.1:0-26390 GCA_963573925.1 Callimico goeldii | reverse complement strand
ACCATCCTGGTCAACATGGTGAAACCCCGTCTCTACTAAAAATACAAAAAATTAGCTGGGCATGGTGGCACGTGCCTGTAATCCCAGCTACTCAGGAGGCTGAGGCAGGAGAATTGCCTGAACCCAGGAGGCGGAGGTTACGATGAGCCGAGATCGCGCCATTGCACTCCAGCCTGGGTAACAAGAGCTAAACTCAGTCTCAAAAAAAAAAAAAAAAAAGAAGGGCTTTAGTCAAACTACTGAAAAAGGCCATTTGTATTTGCTAATGGGCACTTATTTAAGACTTCTACCTTTCCATAGAGACTGGAAGATAGGAGATCTATCTATCTTGAAGATTACGTTTCAAAGGGGTGGCTCCCAGGTTTTTGAAAAAGACATTCCTGGCTAGGAAAGAAGCTGGAAGATTCACATCTCAAAATAGCAGGGAAAGGATTTACAATTTCTGAAGTAAATGCTCTATGAAAAAGGGGGCCTATAATCAGAAAGAAGCACATCTAAAGTTTAGTGAAATCTGAGGAAACCATTAAAGTCATTTTAATTACACCTGACTTAAAATAGCTGTTTAATATTTCCACTGAATGACTGGCATCTAAAATTTGAAATATCCAAAAATGGTCTCCAGATTAGCCTCCACAAACCATTTCTCTTATATTCTCCCATCCTCAGTAAATAGTAAATCTCAGTAAAATCTGACCATCATTCTGGTCTCTAGTTTAAAAGTATTTAGTGTCTAACCATTCCTCACCATTTCTGCGGCTACTCATATGAATTATTAAAACAGGTCAGAGTGATTCCTGCTTCTGATCTTGCCCCTCTTTCGTTTATTTTTATTGTAGCTGCCTGAGTGATCCTTTTAGATCATAAGGCTGATCATGTTATTCCTTTGATGAAAACCTTCTAATAGTATCCTTTTCAGTCAGGATAAAATCAAAAATTCTTACAATGACCTTGAAGGCCATCTTCATTTCACCCTACATCTCTGACTTCTTCAACTCTCTCTCTTCCTCTTCCCCTGCTCTAGTCACACTGGTCCCTTGCTATTCTGGTAACACATTAGAAACCAGTAACTTGCTAGCTCTCTGATGAGAATGCTTTCCCAGGATATCCAACAGTTTTCTTCTTCATTCTTATTGATGTCTATTCAAGATGATTTTGTCAGTGAAGAATTCCGTATCACACTATCTAAAGTTGTGTTTTTACTCATTTTTCCTTAATTTCACTATTGTTTAATCTACATTGTTTTTAAAGAGTTATGGTTTTGTTTTATCAAGTCAAGTTTTTCTTTGTTTAATTTATTTATTCCTGGATGTAAATCTTCTAATCCATCCATTCTGCTCTTTGTGAATTATTTTGCTACTGTTTTTTTCTAATTTCTTTTGTTTAATATATGTCGATAAAAGAAAAACTTCAGATGAATTAAATTTAAAGGAGTTTAATTGAGCAATAACAATTCATGAACTGGGCGGCCCCCAGAATCATAGCAGATTCACAGAGACTACTGCATAGCCATGTGGTGGAAGAAGATTTACAGACAAAAAATGGAAAATGATGTACAGAAATTGGAAGTGAGGTACAGATTGGCTGGGTTGGTTACAGCTCAGCATTTGCCTTATTTGAACACAGTTGGAACATAGCAGTATATGAATGGTTGAAGGATGGCTGCTGGGATTAGCCAAGAGTTGGTTATTGTTACAGGAGCATACTCCTAAGTTAGGTTTTCAATCTTGTCTACCTATTAAGCTAGGTTGCAGTTCATCCACAATAACTCAAATATAGAAATACAGAATCTTCTCAGGCCATATTTAGTTTGCTTTTACAATTCCCCCTTTGTGGTCACTTTTTTAAATTTGAGAAATTTACCAAAACTGTAGTATTGATGTCACTATCGCCATTGTAAATGTACTTGAATCCCACTGGGAAACCGTAGAATAGTGAGTTTTACAAAGGTAGAAACAAGGACTGAGTAGAGGGTGTCTCCTTATGCTGGAATATCCTGTCTATAGGAAAAAAACAAAACCTGGTCTGTTTTAGGATCTATGTGTGTTTTTAAAGTCTTTGTTTGATTATGTTGCATTTAGCCCAAGTGACTCCATTTTAGTTTGGTTTGGCCTGCTGGGGCCTAGTGCATGAGCTTATTCTAAAATGATGGCCTCCCATAATTTTGTTTAAAATATTTTCTCTTTTTGGTTAGGTTCTCACTTAGGTAAGCCTGTGACTAAAACTTAGGGTCTTAGCGCCACTCTCTGTCACCATCATTGTGGGTTTTTGGTCTCAGCACATCATTCACAGGTTACGGTGTCCTCATGGCTGTACGTTTCTTTCAGCTTTTGTCATTCCAGTTGAAGAGATATCATTTGACTTTCTAGAGATGGCTTCATACAAACATTTAAAACCTTCAGAGAATACAGCACACCAGGGAGACTATTATTACTATTGGGAGGATTATCAAGAGTTTGGATTATGCTCCTTACCCAGGGTCCCTATAAATCAAACCTTCTAAAATTAAATAGATTAAAGCATAAGCTACATAAAGAGTCTACTTGTTTGACTAAGTAGTCTTTTCATTAATCCCCTACAACTTAATTTTTATAATTTACATTTGATATATTTCTCCATAGGTCACAAGTGTCAGCAGCCACACAGGTACTTTTCTGTTTAGCTAATTCTATGATTTAGCATCACTTTAATAAGAAAATTAAGTCTGTTGTGTAACCACAGCCTTTACATTAGAATCTCCTGTAGAGCCTACTATAAGGGATACATTTTTAATTATTGCCTCTTTTCTTCTTAATTATGGGAAAATAACCTAACAATGTGTTCTTCTAGAAGACTTAAGGCCTCCTGGCAATGTTCTCTTTAACCCACAATGTGGGTTAAAATGAGTTTTCACTGATTACCAGGCAACATATTTACCATTAAATTTTGTCACCTACATTGGGTCTTCATCTTTTATCTATCAAAGTATAAGGTTATTCATGTATAAGTCTGACTGCAAAATCCTTTACAAATAAAAGTATACCATGTAAATGCACATAATCCTCTTTCCATTTCTATTGTTCATAAAGGCACAAACAAGGAAAAATATTCAAAGATAAAAGACTCTTGATAATAGATATCTTGATCCATGATCATGGCAAAAGCTGTTGACATCAAGGATGCCATCTTTCTCTGGAGAGAAACTTTCGTGGTTATTTTTACCTTAATGGTCCCAATGGTTGTACAGTTCCAAAATGTGGGGGGACCCTTTTCAGATATAAGATTCCAAACCCGAGGTTCAAGTTTCCAAAGTTTTGTTGCAGTGTGGATGGCAAGGACAGTCTTTCTCTGATGTTCTCAGAAGATCTAATCTTCAGATTCTAGATTGTGAAGGGGTTGATTATCCTTACTGAACCATAAAAGTTTTCTTTATCTTATAAAAATACACTGTGGCATAATAATTAACTGTTATAGCATAAAACATGCACTGTTAATGACAAATGAATGAAATCCCTTTATAAATCTTTAAATTACCCATCAGGTAGCCATATGTACCTAAAGATTTGATGGTCTTCCCAGGAATATGGAACCAAACATTGGTTTTAAACTATTTTCACAGTTTATAAGTTACCACATCAATATATTTAATTTTGATGGATCATTTTATATTTTCCACAATGAATCCTAAAATGCAGAAACTTTAATAAGAAAAGCTTTAACAACTCAGGAAGGACAAGGCAGCCATCCTGGTTCTCTATAAGACCATACTTAACATTGGACTTATATCCTGTTCAATATCAGTTGTTTCTCCAATTTAGGTGCATAGCACTGATAACTAATGGGTTATCTTAGGTATTTGACTTTGGCTGTGGAATTCAAGTTGTATATCTAAACAATTTCAGTATCAGCTGGTTTAACATGAAAGCCTGGCAAAGTATTTCCTTAGAATTTAATTTTCTTTTGTTCTACTTGAGTTAGCAGTTTTATACAAAAAAAAATTGGTTATTTTTGTGGCATACAATAACATAATAACTGTAGTTACAATTGATAGCATATACTCAGACATATTAAATTTTTTTAAATCCCATACAATTTTGGAACATACATTAATATTAACTAAAATATAACCTGAAGATTAAACACGATTTTTATTTTGACATTGCTTCCCATGTAACTTAACATGTTAAATAATTCTGTTTACCTCTCTTTTGGATGCTTCAGGGAGGAGTCCTCTGTAGCATTCCAAAGTTACAGGTCAGAAAAGACTATTTCAAAGCTGAAATTTGATTTTGGGAAGCCTATTATGTATGTTAAAGGTTTTAAGCATTTGATACTATGAACTAGAATTCCAGGTTATCAAAAGTTATTAATTTAGCAAAAACTATAACTCAGAAATTTTTGAGGCAAAAACTTTTACTCATTGATAGAAGACTTGGCTTTCCAAACAATCTGTCTTTTGTCTTTTTCTTCTTCTTTTTTCCTTTTTAGTGGTATATTTAGAAGGCAAACAAAAAATTTTATTATCTTTTAATATTACATGAAAATCTTGTTCAAGAGAGAAAGACAAATTTCAGTGTTGCATTAGTGGACTATTAATGTCAAGCCCAAGTTTTAATAAAATCTCATAGACAAATCTATCTAATCTTAATCAGTTTGACTATAAGGTGAGGTTTTTATAAACCTTTTATAACCCATTAAAGAGCAGATTAGTGCTTTAAGAAAACCCTGTTGTGCTTTTATTTTGATGTTTAATTTGTGGAAAAACCAAATAATACCCCTTTAAATTTAGTAAATATTTTCACACATAGAATTCCTTTTACAAGATTAACTTTCACAAACCTTCCACAACTTGTTTAAACCTTTAGATTTTTCCTATATCACCTAAAACAATCTTCTAACCCTCTAAAATTAGGCAGAAACATTCATATTCCCATGACTTTAAATCATTTTTTACCAAAAACACATTTCACTTTCTTTATACACTCTACATGTAAAACTGTTTTTTTCAGAAGTTTCAAATACATGTTACATTGTTAACCCTTAGCAACTTTTACTTTTTGTGAAAAACCCTGGTAGGTTCAGGATTTTAATTATGTACTAGGTGTGGAGCCTAGGACCCAGACAGAAATGCAGGTAAGTTTCTGACTCCTTCCAGTATCTCACTCCACATGTCCCAGGCCTTACCTAACTGTAAAGCAGTCAGGTTGTACTGTTAAGAGTCAGAGTGGCATTTTATAACATGTTTAGGAGGCACCCAATCACCTTTAAATTGTACAATATTTTTTGCATAAATTCCCTTTTACAAATTCCTTCTTGACTTACACAGAACATCTGCAAGCCATATTTAATTCCCTTTAACAGTCTAAATATTCAATTTTTTATAATAAAATCTTGTAACTTTATAAATTATTTGAATATACATTTGGATCATCTTTTGCAGTTTGATATATGATTTCTGTTGCTTTACAAACATGTCCTAATCACATTTGTAATATCTTTATTTCTGGAGCTTTTAGAAGAATGCTTTGAACTTTTAAAATAGTTATTTTCATTTATTATATTGTGAACAATTTCTGGTTTTGTTACAATGTGATGAACTGATACTCCCTATACAATGGAAATTCTGGATATTTGCCATGTGACATGGTATCTGGTCATATGCTATTATTGCAAAGGTTTTTATTTTCAAGTCTTTATCTTTGAACTTTGTTAGTGGCATCTTTCAGCCCACAGATTTATCTATTTATTTTTTTATCTAAATGTGTCCACCTTTTATGGCTTCTGGGTTTCATGTCTTGTTAGTAAACTTTAAGTTAAAAAAAACATAAAAAATTGTATAATCAGGTTTAACTTTTGCATATCCTCAAGTCAAAACTGTATGTTCACATCAACAAGTTTCTCTTTCTGTTTTATTTTTCCAGAAACAAATTTCTTTTCATCTCTGTCTGTAGAAATCCTGACGATTCCTTAAGATCTATTGTAAAACTTGCCTCTTCTATAAATGTCTCCTGATTTGCTCCATCATTCAATCAGATGTACTTCTCCCTTTTCTGATTCCCCACTGCACATTGTTTGTACCTTTCCTGTGACATCTCATATCCTGTCTTGCATTAAGATTAATTCAATACTTGCTTTTCCCATATCTTATTTTCTTGAGCACAAAACTGCTTTTTCTTCATATTTGTTTTCCCTGGAACAAGATTATGCACACAGTAGGCTCTCAAGAAATACACATTTTTTGAAGAGTTTTAGTGGTAGAGACTTTCTCTGATTTCAAATAAAAGCCCCTGTTTCAGTTTATTGAAAGTTGCTCTGGAAGAAAAACTGGTTACCCTGTCAATTTGAGGTACCCTAAACCTGACAAAATGAACTGCAGAGACTCAGGCATGCTCAGAAATGCTAGACAGACATTTAGCTTTATAGGTCAGGAAATATCATTACTACCATTGTTTATGTTTTATGTTACTTGACTTGAAGAATAGTTCTCTCAATTTCAAAGACATTTGAATAAAAATATATTGTTTATCTGTAAAGTATCACTAGAAAACTGGCTGTTTCCGATGTCAGGTTGATCTAAAACGTACTTTCTTTTATCTACAGCCTCTGTGTCTTCAGCAGTTTACTGGTAGAAAATAATCCACAAGCTTGATTTTCTAAGATATTATCACAGAAGTTCTCTGATAGGCTCTCTTTTTAAGAACCTGTCTGAGTCTTCCCAGCTGCAATCTTCTGGGTAAGGCCAGTCTGCTTTCTACACCTTATGGTTTCTATCTGACCTTTGGTGATTGTCTTCAATGGAGCTCTTTATTCTAAATATTTAATTAAAGAGTTGTCTTTTGTGCAAATCTCTTTGAGAATTTATCATTCACAAGTGGAAAGTGAGTTTTCTATAAAAATTTTGGAGAAAATCTGCCCTTAATCCTGACCATTGTCTTATTTATACACCATGGACACTTTCTTTCATTTACAGTGCCATTTGTTAAGGCTCTCATCTTCCATTTTACATGTGAGAGACCACTCTAGGAAGGTACTGATTTTGATTGGCAATGAATATAAGCTCCTGTTTAATGCCATTTTATTGATTTAAACACAGTTATTAATTCTATATGTCCTGGGTGGATTAAAAAAATCTTTTAATTCCACAGCCATTAACAAAAAGCAGGAGAATCTGTAGCACTAGAGTTTCATGACTGATTTCTTCAGCTGCATTGAGTTTCTAGCTTTAAAGCAGTTTCAGGGGTGCAGGGTACTCTTACTGAAATTTATCACGTCTTATATGTATACTAGTTTTCTAGGGCTGCCATAATAAAATGCCACAGACTGGGTGGCTTAAACAATAGAAATTTATTTTTTTACATAGTTCTGGAGGCTGGAAAAGCAGGTGTTGGCAGGTTTGTTTCTCCTGACACCTCTCTTCTTAGCTAGTAGATGGCCATCTTCTTCCTATTTCCTCACATGTCCTTTTCTCTGTCCACCTTTATCACTGGTATCTCTCCCCCTTCTTATAAGGACACTATTCCTATTGGATTAGATACCATCCATATGATTCTGCTTGATTTTAATTACTTCTTTAAAGTTCCTGTCTCAAATTACAGTTATAATCTAAAATACTGAAGGTTAGAACTTCAGTATGTGACACGGCAAATGGAAATATCTAATTTCCATTTACTTAGGAAAGACAACATGTGTAATGTGTTTACTAGTTTCCAACATATAATTAAGACTGAACCATTGGTAGTGGTAGAGATTACTTTTTTTGTAGATGTGTGGTGGTCATTATTATTATAATAAATTATTACTATTTAATCAAGCAAGGCCATACAAATACCAGATACTTCTAGGGTAAAAGTGCTCTTACAGCCATAATGTTGTTAATTTTCAGCCAACAGCTCTCTAATTCAGAGGATATTTGACATTAAAAAAAAAAACCCAGGTGAGGAGAAGAATTTGGACAAAATAGAAGAGGCAGTGTAATAAACTGAAAGTAGTCAGGACTTTGGAGTAAGAAGACTTGTGCTCAAATTGCAGCTCTGCAAAGAGACTGAGTCTTGGACGCCAGTCTTTTAACCTCCCTGGACTCTCAGATTCTAAATCTTAAAAACAAAATACTGAGTTCATATTTGTATTGCAAAGATCAAGTAAGACGACATATTTGGAAATTTTGATGGGCAATGGTACATGTTTTGATGAACTTTATTCCATGACTTCTGAGGAAAAGTTTAAAAAACTCTATGATTGAATAGAGGCCTCAGAAATAACACCACACATCTGCAACCATCTGATCTTAAATAAACCTGCAAAAACAAAAAATGGGGAAAGGATTCTCTATTTAGCAAATGGTGCTGGGAAAACTGGCTAGCCATACACAGAAAGCAGAAACTGGAAGCCTTCTTTACACCTTATCCAAAAATTAACTCAAGATGGATTAAAGAGTTAAACATAAAGCCTAACGCCATACAAACCCTAGAAGAAAACCCAGGCAGTACCATTCAGGACATAGGTATGGGCAAAGACTTCATGGCTGAAACACCAAAACCAATTGCAACAACAGCCAAAACTGACAAATGGGATCTAAATAAACTAAAGAGCTTCTCCACAGCAATAGAAACTATCATCAGAGTGAACAGGCAACCTACAGAATGAGAGAAAAATTTTGCATCTAATTATCTGACAAAGGGCTAATATCCAAAATCTACAAGGAACTTAAACAAATTTACAAGAATAAAACAAACAATCCCATCAAATAGTGGGCAAACGATATTAACAGACACTTCTCAAAATAAGACATTTACTTGGCCAAGAAACATATAAAAGAAGCTCATCATCACAGGTCATTACAGAAAGGCAAATCAAAACCACAGTGAGATACCATCTCATGCCAATCAGTATGGCAATCATCAAAAAGTCGAGAAACAGCAGATGCTGGCAAAGATATAGAGAAACAGGAATGCTTATTCACTGTTGGTGGGAGTGTAAATTGGTTCAACCATTGTGGGAGACAGTGTGGCATTTCCTCAAGGTTCTAGAACCAGGAATACTATTTGACCCAGCAATCCCATTTATGAATATATACCAAAAGGATTATAAATCATTCTCCTCTGAGGACACATGCACATATATGTTTATTGCAGCACTATTTACAATAGGAAAAACTTAGAAACAACTCAGATGCCCTTAATGATAGACTGGAATGTGGCACATACACACAATAGAATACTCTTCAGTCATAAGAAAGAATGAGTTCATGTCCTTTGCAGAGACATGGATGAAGCTGGAAACCATCATTCCCAGCAAGCTAACGTAGGAACAGAAAATCAAACACCACATGTCCTCACTCAAAGTGAGAGTTGAACAATAAGAACACATGGACACATGGAGGGGAATGTCACACACGGATCCTTTTAGGGGTTCAAGGGAAAGGGGAGCGAGAGCATTAGGACAAATACCTAATGCATGTGGTGCTTAAAACCTAGATGACGGGTTGATATATGCAGCAAACCACCATGGCACATGTGTATCTATGTAACAAACCTGCATGTTCAGCACATGTATCCCAGAACTTAAAGTAAAATTTAAAAAAAATTAAACAAAAAAAGTTCTGTGTTTTAAGTTCCTCTAGAAGCCCTAAAAACCATATTTTCAAGTGAAAAAATAGCCGTAGGAAAAAGTGTATTTTATTATTTATTATGACAATCTTTTCTCTTTTAGAAATAAAGGTTTCTTTTTAAAGCAATTTATGCACGTTTCAAAAATTCAAGTAATACAAATGAGTAGACAGTGAGTGAAAAGAATGAAAAGTATTTTTCATACCTCTGGATAAAACTTTTAAATATGTATCCAGTTCCTCAGTTCCAATTTGGAAACATCCTCTGTAATGAGACTCTCATGTTCTGTTCTCTCCAGATAGAAATAGATGCTCCCCTCTTTCTTTTAAGATACACATGCATAAAAAAGGAGAAATATACTATGTTTATACTGTTTTTTATCTTGATCTTTTCATTCAACACTGCATCTTGGAAACTGCATCACATGCTGTCTGTAAGTGCATAGCTTTCTTTCTAGGCTTCTCCTCTTTATTACATGGGTCTTGAAGTCTGAAAACTACGTTCCACACATATTTCCTTATCATTTTCTACAAATAACTCTGATAGTGGCAATGATAGTGGGCAGGTTGCAATAAATGACTACACATATCTGTGAGTGAGCATTATTGGTAAAGTAACAATGAGGGTGGCAGAGCAGTGGTTCCAACAGCCTCTGAAACAGTTACTCTAGTAAGTTTGACAGCAGCAGTAACAGAGAGGACTTCTGCTCAGCTACTCTGGAAGTACCTTCAGCAGCTCCCTGGCAAGGGAAGGTATATGGGCTTCAAAAGTTGACTTTTGATCCTTGGGTAACACTCTCAAGTCCCTTTGGTTGCTCATGCCCCTTTCATCACCTGCAGCTTCCTAATTTGTGGGAAATGCCTCCTTTTTGTGTCACCCTCACCTCTCCCAAGCCTTCTCTGGCTGAACTGTCTAGAGAGGTTTATGTTTTTCTGACTACATATCAATTAAAACATCAATTATTATATACCTATATCTATTTAATTTGTATTTCTTTATCTGTTATTTTAAATGACTGAATTGTATTTTATTGGGTGAGTACACGGTAATTTATTAATTCCTTAATCATACACACTTAGGCTCTTTCTAGTCTCTTATTATAGATCCTGCTTACCCATGTCAAATGCATCTGCAGAGTAAATTCCTAAAAAAGGAACTACTTCATCAAAAGCTTTGTAAATTTTAAATGTTGATAAGCAATATCAAATTGCCTTCTAAAGAGGGTGTACTAATTGACATTCCCTTAAACAATTAAGGAGAATGACTATTTACCTACAGACTAGCAGGAAAATTATAATATCAAACTTTTAATTTTTGACAGTTTGGTAGATTAAAATGGTATCAGATTAATGATTAAATATATATTACTTTACTTAAAGTAAATTTGAACATCTTTTCAAATGTCTAAAAGCCATTTTTTTTTTCGTATATGACTCGTTCATGACTTTAAAAATTGTATTGTTATTTCTTTTGGATGATATTTCTTATATATTGAGGATATTAGTTCTTTCTCTGTCATATATATTGTATAATTTCCCCTAGTTTGCCATTCTCTTTTGAATTTCTTCTTTGTAAAAACTTTTAAATATTTATGCAGTCAGCCTTTTCTTTACATAATGAATATTTTATTTTATAATTCTAGGTTTCCTTTTTACTGTAGGAAGGCCTTCTCAACACTGAGGTTCTAAAAGTTTTGTTCACAGTTTTTGCAACTTTTTTTTTTAAGTCAACTCTTTTATCCTCTGTGATTTATTTCAATTTAGGGAAAGTGGTAGTGATCTTACTTTATTTTTCCCAAAGTGGTTAGCAACTTCTTTCAACATAATTTCCTGAGTAACTGTTATATCAATTCACTGATCTGAAATTCGTTGCTTATCATATATTAAATTATTTTGTTCCATTGAATTACTACCTATTCATATGTTAGTAACAAGCTATTAAAGCTATTGTTTATCTAATCTTTTAGCATCTGTTGGGATTATTCCCCCTTTTTACTCTTCTGTTTAAATATTCTCTTTTATCCTGGAATATTTGTTTTTCTATATAAAATTTAGAATTATTTTGATCAGGTAAATAGCTTTTTTAAAAAAATCCACATGGCCTTCAATTTGTAATCAGTTTAGGCATAATAGAACAATTTTTTATATATTTCAAAATAAAACAATCTTACATTTAGAAAGTGGCGTAATGCCTGTTTCATCTTGGATCATATTCCTAACCATCATCCAGTGCTAAAAACAATGCTGATAGGCAGTTTAAGACACATTTTATTAAAAATTTAAAAATACCATTGTGAAGGCATCAGCAACACCGTATTGACCCTTTCAGATGTCCTAATTAGGATACAAGAGACTTTTCATTGTTTATGGACCATTCTTTTTTTGAGAGGAAAATACTTTAATCATAAGGAAGTTAGACGTGAAAGAGTGAAGCAAATTCCATAAGTGTTTGGAGCTAGGAGAGATTGTAATGAATGTTTAATTCCACTGTCTGATTCTATAGATGGAGGCAAGGAGGCCAGGAGAAAGAAAGAGACTAGTCAAAAGTCACATCACATCATGAATCTGTGGCCAACTTGAATTTAAAATCCATTCCCCCAGCCCTCAATTTACTTTTTCTATAGAATCCAGCTGCTTACCTCACCAGCTACATGCTTGAATCTAATTTCTAAGAAAATAGCACAGCTAGAAGAATCAACTTTATGCATGAACTGCGTCTGTGGTCCTTGACTTAGTGCAATTTAAGGTTTCAGTGATTTGTCATGGTAACAGAAAGCCCATCTCTAGAGACTCAGCCCTTTAAATTATGGAGTGTTCAAGAGTCTCATTTTAAGATACAAATGCTTCTGTAAAGGTGGCCTTTGGATACCTTTCCTAAAAGTCAGAAGGAGGGGTAAATTAGGCATTAGGTACTGTATTAATTCCTTCTCAGCTAAAAACCCAAGACTGAGCAATTTGTAAAGGAAAGAGGTTTAATTGACTCACACTCCTGCACAGCTGGAAAGGCCTCAGGAAATTTACAATTATGGTGGAAGGGAGAGCAAACACGTCCTTCTTCACAAGGTGGTAGGAGACAGAAGTGCCAAGTAAATGGGGGAAAGCCCCTTATAAAACCATCAGTTCTCTCAAGAACTCACTGTCATCAAGAACAGTATAGAGGTAACTGCCCCCATGATTCAGTTACCTCCCGCCAGGTCCCTCCCATGACACATTGGGATTATGGGAACTATAATTCAAGCTGAGATTTGGGTGGAGACACAGCCAAACCATATCAGATATCATGGATTCACTCCCTCTACATAACAGTTCATCTGACCCTGGCCCTAAGGGAAGGGAAAGCAGAGCCAACAGGAAGATTTTTAAAGCTCTGAAACAAAGGCTTATCCTTTCCTACATGGCTTCCTGTATTTCTAACAGTGAGGATTGGGGGCTAAATATATAGATATTCCTGTTTCTAGGAAGCTAGGGTTCAACATTAGGATCTGGGTGCAAATGAGGAGTTAGGGAGGGATGTAGAAGCATCTCAGATAGAAGCTTCAGGAAGTTTTCAGTTCAACTTGAAAACTTCCAACATCCAACGGTTTGTTATAGGCATCCCTGGGCTCCTTGTTAAAACATAGAAAGTTAGACTGCTAAGTGTTTTTTGCTTGAGTATTACTGTGAAAGTTCTTTTGATGTTTCTTTGCACTTGCTATTCAGAGTTACAGACATTGTGAATATTTCATAAGATAGCCACAGATATTAATAGCCTCTTGAATGGTTACATAATATAACATTTTAGCAAAAAGTATTATTTTCTATGTGGCACTATTATTTGCAGATTTTCTTATTTTTTTGTTTTTGGAAAACAGATGTAAATGACTGGCACCCAATAGAAATTATCTTACTTGGGGAGCAGTGAGACTTTTGTACTTACCTTCTCTTCCTCTTAAGCATGAGACTTTGAAGTATGAAAGACCAGAAAATCTGAGGCACAAAGGAGTGGTGTCAGTAGCTAAGGATGGATAATGACCTGCTAGAATGAACCCATGGTTCCTAATGCTTCCTTCAATTGACAGTCATTAAACAGAAACTTCTGAGAATTTAATGGGCATTTGAATTGCCTGAATCTTGCTTAAATGCAGATTCCAAGGCTTTTCCTCCAAGAGAACCTAAGTAGCATCCCTTAAATTAAGCTAAACATCTCCATTTTAAATAATTGCTGAAAGGGACTCTGATATTGGTAGCCAGGATTTCACTCTATGTAACAATAGAGTGCCTCTAATTATTTCTCTCTAGAAAGAAATTTTATTGACTCACACATCACAAGATCTCAAAACTGGAAAGTATCTTATGAGTCCTCTCACTAGTCCAGCAGTTTCCCATCACATTCCCATCAGAAAACACCTAATATTTTACAAAGTGCCCCCTTATACTGAAACAAACGCTTTCTCTCTGTGTCTTCCAGTCACTCTCTGTCTACTTTCAGGACTGTGTTTAAATTCAGTTCCTGTTTCATATATTAGAGGATAATTTTCTAGACCCCCTTGACACTTTCATTCTGTGGGCAAAATATCCTTAGTTACAAAGAATTCTGAGTTTTTCCCACGGTACCACCTTTCAAGCCATGATAAATAGTTTGGCAGGTCTTTCCTTGAACTACTCTAGACCTGCAAGTCCAGTTGGGATGCAAGATAATTTTTTAAATGCACCAGTTATTCAATGGTTGTGCCCATATTAGTTGAATTGCCATTGAACTACCATTGTCCACATTGGGAAATGCAATAATTAGGTGCTTTTTACCAATTTGCATTTCACCCATTTTACTAATAGGAGAACTCCTATTCTCAAGGTGTTCATCAGATGCTCCTGACCTATCTGTCTATGAGGTATCAGGCACTGTATTTGGTATTGCTGATGTGGTGTCAAGTACAATTAAAGGGCAATTAAGATTGATTACTTGCACATTTCACTGTGGAGTAGTTTTTTTTTTAACTTCTTTTCTTTATCTTTCTCTTTAAATTGAAAGGAGGGGTAGCGAGGACATCGAGCATCTTCTTTGCACTACTTCTAAGAAGTACTTGTTTTATCTGCCTTTCTTCCACAGAACTAGCTTCCCCAGATTTTAAGAAATTCTGGGGTTGTCATGAGATTCTTTCCCAGAGGAGTAAGACATGAAAAGCAGGGTAGAATGCAGATAGGGAGAGAAGATGGGAAGTCATTTCAAATAAAGGATGTAACAGGAGAAAAATGAATAGGGACTGCCCATGTAATTGAGTAATGGGAAGTGTGTGTGTGTGTGTGTGTGTGTGTATGCGTATGTGTGTGTGTATGGGTAAATACAATACAAATATCTTAAATTAGAACACATAATTCACTTTAGAAGACTACAGAAGGTAAAATTAAGCAATCATAGTGCAGGTAGGCAACCGTGGCTGGCAAAACATAAAATTATGCTGAGACAGTTATGGATTCAATATGCTGTTGCCTCAAATTTCCTGCTCCACAATTTCTAATGTCCTAAGAAGGAACTCATTCCACTACTGCAAACAGTTTAGGAAAATAATCTAACTAGAAGTTGATTTGGTATGATTCAGTTAATTATCCTGGTGTTATCCTCTGTCAAAGGAAGGTTAAGGGTTAGCTTCTTTAATAGAGTTCTTGTGGCAGAACATTGACAAGACAAATGTGACTGATTTCTCACCTAAATTACAACATTCTATTTGGAAGGTAGGCACAAGGAGAAATAGGATCTGAGACACTGACATTTATATTAGTAGAGCCAAATATAAACTATTACAAATATCATTGGTCAACATTTATGGTAAATTTAAACTCAGATTAGATATATGTGACTCAGTCTTTACCAGTAACATAAGTTCCTATGACTTTTGCATAGCGAGTTTATGTGTAAAAAGCTGTAATATATGTGTATATTGCTTTAAATAGATTTGTTCCCAGAAATAAGCATTGTAGATTGATGTAATACTTAAATAACATTTAAAGCAACAAGCAAACTTTAATGATATTTTGTTAGCAGAAAGGCCAACAGTAGAAGAGAAAAAAGCATTCAGAAACTGCATTAATTCAAGCAGAGTTTCCAGATCAAGAGAGGTGACAGATGTAGTGAATTCTGCACTCATCTGATCATATACATTGTACTGTGTTAAGTTCTAGTCACCACTTTTTAAAATGAAAATAGATGAGCATGTGTTCATATGTAAGACAATTATTATATGTCAAGGAAGTTCTAGAAATAACTTCACATATAGACTAGTCCAAGAATATTTGGATAAAAATGATAATTATTTTAAAATATTTAAAATAGCTGTAACATAAAAGAGAGAGTTCCTTTTCATGTTTTCTTATGTCTGGATCTAAAGTTAATGAGTGACAGTTATAAAAAGTGAGGTTTTAGCTAAATAAAGAACTTTCTAAAAATCAGTGTTCTCTAACAATAGATACATCTAAAATAGTGGATGGATGATGATTTACCTACAATATTATAGAAAGGATTTCTACGTGAAATTTGATGTCAGGTAAAATTAGAAACCTTCTGTGTCCTTTTCTATTATAGATTGTTATTACTATAATAATTCATAACTTGAGAGCTTGCATTCTTTAATAAAAGTGATAAATCTGGTGAGGGCAAAATGAATAAAATGTATTTCCGTTTTTACTTCTAATTAAAGTTGTATGTAAATTTAATATTTACTTGTTTTTATGTGTCACATGTAACCACAGAGATATATATTCCTAAAATATGCTAATCAAATATTAAGTGTTCAGTACCTGAGCAATGCTACTATGAAAACAACATATTATCACAAGATCAAACTTCTGAGACAGTGTTTATCTACTTATTTGTGTGATTCAGTACTAATGTCCTTTCTGAGATTAAAAACAAATGAAAAAAAAAAAACCCAAAAGTTGAAGATTTAGAACCAACCTTAAATCTTTAAAAGTTATAGTGGATTTTTTAGTACAATTAATCATAGGAGTTACAAGACAATTTTGGTTGGCTGAGCAAGAGCCTGATAAAATCTCCTCCCACTTTCCCAGTGTTTGTTCATATCAGTTAATAACATGTGAACCTTGGGGCAGTGGGGAGAACCAGGAGAACAGTATGACATTCATTCTGCAACCAGCTACTTGAACCGTGTTTAAAACAGGAGACTGGTTAAATACGTGGACCCTGGAGCCAGAAAGTCTGACTCAAAATTCAAGTTATGTGTCTTCAGAACAAAGTGAACCTTGGCAAGTAATCAAAGCTTTTATTGTCTCAGTTTTCTCACTTATAAAATATAAAAAAATTAAGAAAATATATTTCATAGGATTGTTGTGACAGTCATAATTACTGTAATAGCTAATATTGATTGAGTGCTCACTATGTACCTGGCACACCTCTAAATTGATTGCCTGTATTGTTTGTTTATTGTTATTAATCCTTATAACACATTCTAAAGTTGGTCAGTCTTTTTTTTTTTTCCTTTCCAAATTAGGAAACTGAAGCATAGGAGTTGGCAACTTATGCAAAGTAATAGAATTAACCCAAAGAGTCCAGCTTCAAAGGTCACATTCTTAAGTATTACTCTCTAACCATATCTAGTAGGTCCTAGTACACGGTAAATAACTCAATGAATTATAGCTATTATTATTATTACTATTAGAGTAAGTGCATGTTTTTACATTGTTCAGTTACTGAACTTTATTAATATTTTATTACCATGATTTATAAATAAAAGGAAGATATGGACAAAGACATGATGTTAGAAGCCTATGGCTGTATAACTCTGAATGCATCTGATCTCATCTGGCAAACATTTAATGAGATTCTTTGTGTGACTCTAAGCACAAATGGAGCTATTTTAGATTCCAAGTAAAAAGACAATAAAATCCATCTCTTTCTCTTTCTGTTCAGAACTCTTTTAGGGACAACATGGCAGGCAGTGACAATGGCAAAGCTTGACCAAGGGACTTTGCAGTCACTGAGTATACAAAAGAGAGGATAGAGTGAAAACCACTTGGCAGTGTTGTCGACACTGTGTTCTAACCATGATTAAGGCATGACTTTTAGGACTTCCTATCATAGCCAAAAAAGATATTGAGGTGAACCAATTTTCATCAGATATTATCAATGGGGGCTCAAGCTGCCATAATTTGATAATTTAAAATAAACGTGGGTTTCACTTGTAGAGGATAGCTCAGAAAGTTCCTATCATACACTCCCTGAAATAACAAATATGAAATCTGGTCCAAAAAAAAAAAAAGAAGCAATAACAAAACCTTCCCAAAGGCACTGGAGAGTGACAAAAAACAAACAGACTACAGGGTGGAGATGGGGACAGGGATCGATACTGGGAAGGGAATGGCACTGGGGGAGTTTCCCATTTTCTTTGTTTCCATCCTGAGAAATTACAATGTGTACACACAGGGTGGTAAAACTACAGGAAAGTCTGGTGTCATGTTGTCTCAAAGAAACAGAGGAGAAAGTTCAGGGCAACCACAGTTATAGAAAAATAAGTTAGGCATCCTGGGGAGACCCGTGGAGGGAGAATCCAGTAATTAGTGTATAAACTCTTCCCAGATATCGATGACCTGTGAATCACCTCTGTGTGTGGTAGACTTTCAGTAACATAGCAAGGCAAAAAGGACAGAATTGAGATCAGGACCACTGCCCAAGAGAAAGAGTGTGCAGTTTAAATTTACCAAAGCAATCTGCTAAAACAAATACATCTACACCATGTGGGGCAATATAAGAGAATCCAGAGTCTCAATAATATTAAATTCATATGTCCAGGATACAGTACAAAACTTACTCAACAAAGGAAGAAATGGAAAATGGAAACCGCTCTTTTAGGGGAAAAGACCAATAAGAAAAATAATGATCTTGAAATGGCCCTGATGTTGAAACTATCAGACAAACACTTTAAAGTAGCTGTTATAATTATGCTAATGATATAAGGGAAAATACACTTTGAATAAAAAGATAGAAATATAAAATTGAAAAATGGAAATATTAAAAATGGGATTTTTTAGAACTGGAAAATAATATTTGGGGGTAAAAAAAAACTCACTGAATAGGCTTAACAGCAAAATGGAGATGACAAAATCCAATAAATTTGATGGTAGAACAGGATAGAATATTTAATCTGAATACAAAGAAAAAAGTCTGAAAAAAAATGAACAGATCCTCAAAGACATAAAATTTGTTTTATCATATGTGAAATTTGAGTCCAAGGAGGAAGATAGAAAAAAAAAGGCAGAAAAATATGTGAAGAAATAATGTCCCTCAAATCCCCAAATTTTGCAGACACAAATTTATAGATTCAAAAAACTAGAAAGCTCTGAACAGGATAAATACAAACAAAAATATTCCTAGGTACATGATATGGTTTGGCTGTGTTCCCACCCAAATCTCATCTTGAATTATACTTTCCATGATCCCCACATATTGTGGGAGGGACCCAGTTGCAAGTGATTGAATTATGGAGGCAGTTTCACCCATGCCATTCCCATGTTCCAGTGATACTGAGTAATCATGAGATCTGACATTTTTTAAGGGGCTTCCCCCTTTGCTTGGTACTCATTTGCTCTCCTGACACCCTGTGAAGAGGTGCTTTCCACTATGATTGGGTCTCCCTAGCTATGTGGTACTGTGAGGCAATTAAACCTCTTTTCTTTATAAATTACCCAGTCTCAGGTATTTTTTCACAGCAGCATGAGAACAGACTAATACAGTACATTATGATAAAACATCTGAAAACACAAAGAAGACACAAAAGAGTAAATGCTGTGTGATTTTATATGTGAAATTCAAAGAGGAATAAAACTAATCTATGATGACAGCAGATAAGTGATTATCTGGGGCCCAGGGTGAGGATAACCTCAAAGGAACATGAGAAGCCTTTCTGAAGTGCTGGACAAATTTTGTCTTGATTATAGTCATGTTGATGCAATTGCATATATTGTCTAAATTCAATGAATCATATACTTATAATGGGTGTATTATTTTTTATATGTTACAGCTCAATAATGTCGATTTTTTTTAAAAATGAAAGCAGTGTTTGGGAAAGTATCCTCCTAAACTACAGCTGCATATAAAAGATTCTAATGGTCAAACTATGTTCCTGCCTTCTCAAGAGATAGTCAAAGTAGAGTAAGGAAACATACTGATTAGTCATATTTGCTAATACACTTAGAGTATATCATCAAGTCAAATGAAACAGTTTCAGAGACCCCAAATTTGGTAGAGCAGCACATTTTCTGATTTGGTTTATATCAGCTTGTTCAGAAATTCAGAAATTTTTTTTTGTTATTGCTTTTCAACATATAAATTTTCTTGTCATTGGTATCAATGAAACCTTCCTGAATCATGCAGTATTAAGTTACAAGACTTTTTAAAACCCAATTTCTATGCTAAAATCTGACCAAAGATACGAAATTTCAAGGTTTTCTGTGCCAAGTCCCTAGGATAATATTTGCAAATCTTGTAGTGTTTTGGTATCTTGCAAAATTAATATTCTGAGAACTATGAATAACACTTTGAATCTAATTTCTGTGAGCATATCTTATTGGCTATAGCTTACCCTTTTGTACTTTTGTTAGGAGAGTCATTTAAATATGTAATGACAAATTATGATTTCTATTAATGGATTTAACCCTATAATTACATGGTTTGGAAATGTGTGATTATAATTTTGTGGAAGAAATACCTTAGCAATGTTTAGAAGTTTTAGAAAAGTTAGTCTCAACATCTAGACAGACATTGCAATTTATAAAAAATAAATAGAAGTAATCTTATTTCATGGACATTGATAAGCTACTGGATATTTTAACTAAATACAGGTATGTCTGTGATATAAATAATTAATATATATTAAGTATAAGAAAATATTGGCAGGCATGGTGGCTCACACCTGTAATCCTAGCACTTGGGGAGGCTGAGGCAAGAAGATCAGGCTCAATCTCAGGAGTTCAAGACCAGTCTGAGTGATACAGTGAGACTCTGTCTCAAGATAAAAAACAAATAAAAACTTAGAAAATATTAATATATATTCATAAATTAGTTGTGATATCTCTGAGAAGAGGGACCATGCCTTTCTCATCTTTGTATTTACAGTAGTAGTTCAGCTGTCAGTTTTAGCTTAAAGTCTAATAATATCCACAGAAAAGTGTTTAGCTGGAACATACTAGCTTTGCTGCTCAGACACAAGCAAAACCTTTTTCCCATATGTTGTTTAATTTTATTACCTTAGTTTTTTCTTTAGCATTGCTAAAAGAAATGACCATATTTGAAAATCTCCAAAAACTGTTGCAGAACAATTGTTGAAGGCATTGCCCATTTTGTTGTCCAGTGTATCTTATATAATGTCTGAGAAAACAGATTGCTCATTTAGGCATTAGTAGGAAAGTTTCCCTAACTATACTTTCCTTTTATTAAAAAATAGGAAATAGAGAAGTATGCTTAGGCCTTTTTTAAAAAAATAAGTAGAGACTGGATTTTACTTTTTTCCTATTATATAAAATTTATACTATTCAAAAACATGCATTTCTTCTACCACCCCTATCTTAAGACCCCTCAGTGACATCCCATTACTTTTTTTGTTTTGTTTTGTTTTTTTGGAGACAGAGTCTCATTCTGTTGTCACCCAGGCTGGAGTGCAATGGTGTAATCATGGCTCACTGCAGCCTCGACCTCCTTGGCTCAAGTGATCCTCCCACCTCCCACTCATGAGTTATGGGGATTACAGGCATGTGCCACTGCACCTGGCCCCATTACTCTTCTGGTAAAGGTCACTTTAGTATGGTCTCCATGGCATTACATGGATTGGCTTCTGTCCATCTCTTTTGACACATCTCACTCCTAGAATGCACTGCAGTTGTACAATCTTCCTCCACTCTCCTGGTTCCCTCCTGTCTTCAGCCTCTGCCTTCTCAATATTTAGATATCACTTACCTTATGATCTTGGTACAATCATCACTTACTTAGAAAAGCCTTTGTAGTCCTCCTGAGTAGATCAGATCTTTACATACATACTCCCACAGAATCAAATATTTATCCTTCAAGTTTGTATCACTCTCTGTAGCTAAATATATGTTTTGTAATCATTTAGTTAATGTCCATTTCCCCATTATTCTATGAGCTCTCTATAGACAGACAGGGCCTATGTCCACCTACGCTCCCCTCAATAAACCTAACACTAAGTATAATACCTAGAAGTCAAAGTGCTCAGATAAATATTTCTTTTCTTTTCCTTTTGTTTGAGATGGAGTTTCATCCAGGCTGGAGAGCAACCGCACAGTCTCAGCTCACTGAAACCTCTGCCTCCCGGGTTCAAGCAATTCTCCTGCCTCAGCCTCACAAGTAGCTGGGCTTACAGGCATGCACTTTTATACCCGGCTAATTTTTGTATTTTCAGTAGAGACAGGGTTTCACCGTGTTGGGCAGGCTAGTCTCAAACTCCTGACCTCAGGTGATCCACTGGCCTTGGCCTCTCAAAGTGCTGTGAGCCACAGTTCCTGGCCTTAAATAAATATTTCTGAACTTAAATAATGAATGACTGCAGGAAACATCTTTATATGGACATTTTTATGTGATTATTGCCATAGGATAAATTCTTAGATGTGGGAGTCTATTTTTTTTTCCAGCACTCAGTTTGTGTGAGCTCCTGTATCAGACATTGCAGTGAGTAAAAAGGCTTCTCTGACCTCAAGAAGCTTATAGTTTTATCAGAAGAATAATGGCAAGAGTCAAGTTATCATAGTGCCAAGTAGAGTTTGATAAATGCCACAGAGATGGTTCTACATCACTCAATATGTTTCCCAATGTTTACTTTGGTGACTGAGTAAATAATATGGTACCGGTGTTGAGGACGTTGATTTCTGATATAAAAATCTTAAGAGTGTCAACCTGGAATTATCTGTTAACTCTTCAGGTTTTTCATAACACCCTTCTGTGGGAAAACATATACAAAAGAAGCAAAAAAAGGAAACAACAGACAGCTTTCCTATTAAAGTTTTGAGTAAAGAAAAGGCAAGTGCTTTGAATGAGTAGCTCTTTAACATGGGCATGACCTACTTCAAATTAGCAACTCACCCAGTAATGCTTCATTGCAATTGCTTCTGTTTGTTTAAGATCCATTGAGCCAGCTTTCATGAATTATCCCTTAACATGTTCTGGACATTTTGGTTTGGGGAGGATGCTCACTTTCCCCAAAGAGCTAATGAAAATTCAGTGTTTGCCTGTTCCCTGTACCTCATTGCAAAAATCAATGCCTGAAATACAATAGCTTCATAGTGATGATCTGTGGCTGTAGTGCCTTCACAAAGCTGAAAATTATAGCTCAAAGGCTATCTTTCTTTCTCTCCTCTGAAAACTTTAGATTCACACATCTGCTGCCTTCTTTATCTTGAGCCTTCTATCTTCTTACCAGACAAGATTGTTTTCTTCTTTCTTGTGTAGAAGGTGCTGACTCTTCCTGGAAGCTAGGCCCAGAGGGTAGCTGCTCACTGCACACCTGTGGCTAGATTTGAAATCTCTACAATCTCCCAGACTGAAGAACTGTGGGAACTGAAAATTAAAAAGTAACTTTCTGACTTTTTAGAAATAAAATCTATTTGCTGGTGTGAAAACACAACAGCAGCAATGTTTACTGGGTCAACAAAACCAAGGGATTTGTTTCTTTTATTGGAGTTTGTAGAGTAAGGATATTTGCAGAGGAAGAATGGAATGTAAGATTAAGGGAACAAAAATAGAATTTGCTTCTGTCTCTTCAATTCCTTCTTTTAAAATAGGAGTTTTAAAACTTGAAGTCCAGGGAGGTTTACTGAGGATCTGAGACCAAGGGTAGTTTTTAAGGGGTGTTTAACCCATATGTAGGGTTATAAGCTTAGGTAAACTTAACGAATACTTTGATTTCATCAGATTTCAAAGGGATAGTAAGTGATAATAAAACAAAAAAAAGAATTATAGAATAAAATAGAAATAATGAAGTAAAATAATAAAACTGCCTCATAAAGTTCTGAAAAAAATGCTTGTAATGCATGAAACTTCTATTCATGTTACTGATTAGCGTTTATTTTGTTTTGTATGAGATGATTATAGGAGGCTCACACCTGGAATCCCAGCACTTTGGCAGACCAGGTGGGAGGATTGCTTTAAGCCAGGAGTTTGAGAATAGCCTAGCCAACAAAGCGAGACCACCATCTTTATTTTTTAAAAAAGCGAAAAATGAGCCAGACATGGGAGCACATGCCTGTGGTGCCAGCTACCTGGGAGGCTGAGGTGGGAGGGCTGCTTGCGCATAGGAAGTTGAGGCTGCAGTGAGGCTTGATTGTGCCACTGGACTCTAGCCTGGGTGACAGAGAAAGACCATGTCTAAAAAAAAGGTCAGAAGGGCAACTAGTAGTAATTAGCCAAGAGAAAGAAAGATTAAGAAGGAAGGCAATATCTGTTCTCTGATATTTTTAGAACTATACTGATTGATGAAAGATTTGAATATTCTCAAGAGGGGAAATTGAGCAAATTAGTAAAATTATATTGAGATAGCCCTACAAAGAACTTCCCAGAACCCATGTCTCGAAAGATGGGAGAGACTGTTTCTGTTAAAAATGAGTGTTATTTGTCACTGGAGGTGCAAAAACAATTATTAAATAATTCAGAAAGATTGAGAAACTTGCCCAACTCAAATAGCTCATGAAAATCAGAATTAAGAGTAAAACTTTAGACTCATCTAAAAGCGCTTGCCAAACTTTGAGTGGTGCTAATTCTCTCTTGACATCACTCCATTAAAGGGGCATACAGTTGCCTACAGGTGGCACTGTTGAACAATTTGTTAAATGACTTAATTGCTAAATTCCATACATGTATTCCTTGAAATCATTAAAATTGTCTTAGGTTTTTAGAATCTGCTCAGGATAATGTATAATATTCCTTAAATGCAGTATCTAAAAGTTTTCTTATTCCTATCATAATTGCTGCTTGATTGGTTGGTTCAACTCCTGAAGTTTAAACAAATCAAAGCACAAATGACCCACTGTCAATCCCCTCATTAACCAGCCAAGAAGTGCTACAGGTTCCCCTTGATAAAGGACATTGTTCCTTCATCACATTCTTCTATTTCTTCCTGTGGTGTTTGAGAAGAGATAGCAGCATATCTAATCAATTGTTGCCCAGACAAAATTACCCTTATGTCCTGGTTCCCTGCTTAGTCAGCCGACTGAAGAGAACTCTTTTGTTGTCATGTAAAAGTGGGTGGATCGCTTTCTTCTATTTCTCAAGAAATCATTCACATTTGGGATGCTAACTAATTAGAGCATCTAATTCTAATGTATGTAACAAACCTCCTGTTTCACCTCAGCACAGGCTCATTATGTCTTGCAAGACTGCTGCATGTTGAATTTGCACCTTCGGTAATTAGAACAGCTATTCTGCCAGCCCTCCTTCCTGCCTTTGCCAACATTTTCTGTGTTAGCAAACAAGCATCAATCACCAACCTGATGAACAAAATTAAGGCCTCTCTGTGCACTCAATTCACAAACTAGACTAAAATTCCAGGTTTAAGAACTCATCTTTGCCAACATTGCTACTACATGTAACAAAAATAGTGAGAGTGAACATAATAATAATAATTTTTCCTGAGTACTTACTGCATGCCAGCACTGTGCTAAATGCTTTCCGTGGTTTGTTTCACCTATTCCTAATAAGAAGCCTATTGGGGTGTCCTCATATCTGCCCACTTTAGAGATGAAAAAAATGAGCAGCAGAGAAGTTAAATAACATGCCCAAGGCCATAAAGCTTTCAAGCATTGGAGCCAGAAGGAGATGACAAGCGTCATCTGACAGTTCAACACGCAATAGTTAATTGTACCTTTTGAAAAAAAAAATGCTTGGAATATCTGACCAAGTTACCACTGAATCAGACACTCATTACCCAGAAAAGGAGCATGGTCAAATGAGATCTGCTTTGGAAGTCAGGAAGGCACGGGAAATTTCCCAGGGTCTTAGAGACTTTCTGAAAGGGAGTTCAGGTGAATAAGGAGGCAAAGGGTAGTAGAAGAAAAGAAATACAGACATTCTGTTATATTTTTCAGTTGATGTTGTTTCAGTTTATCTCTACACTAGGATGCATCCCTGTATAGGAGAGAGAGAGAGAGAGAGAGAGAGAGAGAGAGAGAGAGAGAGTGTGTGTGTGTGTGTGTGTGTGTGTGTGTACGTGTGCATGTGCATTTCATGCTGTAGTTGCTCTTATTGTCACAGGGATTGGGTGAATCTTAAGGAGGTAATGTGAGTGATTGTCAATCAGTCTCAAACTTTGCCACTGAGCCAGTCTGTGATCTCTGGCTCTACTTTTAGTGAGGGAGTTTCTCTTCATTCTTGGGATCAAGTGCCACGACTATCCTGGTTCTAGCCACTTTGTACGTGACCTGTCCTTTTGTCAAATTTGCTTTTTTGAACCATCAAGACATTTTCATCATGACTTGGTTCTTGGAAAAAACAGAAAGATGAAAATAACGATAATGATTACATAAACTTCGCTAAGTTGAATTCTATTAAAAGGACAGACCTTGATTTTGAAATTGTCTTATCTTACCTTTCTTTCCCTAACACCCAATCCCAGCCTTCAAACCAGCCTACTTGCTGAATATGGCAAGTTTCTAGATTCTTTTTTTTTTTTTTTTTTTTTTTTTGAGACGGAGTTTCGCTCTTGTTACCCAGGCTGGAGTGCAATGGCGCAATCTCGGCTCACCGCAACCTCCGCCTCCTGGGTTCAGGCAATTCTCCCGCCACAGCTTCCCAAGTAGCTGGGATTACAGGCACGCGCCACCA